>RJWT010011440.1:0-23306 GCA_004365215.1 Cuniculus paca
CCTGTCTCAGCCTCCTGAGTGCTGGGATTACAGGTGTGCGCCACCAGGCCTGGCTTAGATTCTGAGTTTAGGACTCAGTTCTGGCGTTTCCAATTCTCCGAAGTCTTCACTGAGCTGGGTATTTGTTTGACATGCACCCAGGCGTCTTGAGATGGTTCCTTCCTTCTGATACTTCTCAAGTTTTCACATCATTTTAGTTGACTTTGTCCCCTAATAATCTGAAAACCCTTCGAGGTAGGGTTGCTAGATTTAGCAAATCTGAACAAAAATATACCACAGATACTTTTTTAGTGTATGTCTAATGCAGTATTTAGGACCTAAATACTGAAAAAATGAAATTCCATGGTTACTCGAAATTCAAATTTAACTGGGCATTCAGTATTTTTATCTGACAACCTTACCTTGAGGGCAGGGGTTATGTCTACAAACTTTCTTTTCACTGGTATATTAGTCTGTTTTCTGTGACTGTAAAGAAAAAATAAACTCTGAAACTGGGAGCTTTCTGAAGAAAATAGGTATATTTAACTCACAGTTTCGGAGGCTGAAAGTGTAAGTTGAAGCAGCCTCTGGTTTAGCATCTGGTGCGGGCCACACAGTACATGCAGCACGGTGGGAGTGCCTTCGAGGAGAGGGCGGTCACGTGGGAGAACAGGAAGCACGAGGGGTTCAGGGGCCAGACTTTTGGTTTTTATAACAACCCACTGTTTTAGGAACTAACCTAGGTTCCACAAGAACTATATTAATCCCTTCTGAGGGCATTGGCTCCAATAACCTAAAACCTATGACCACATGAGTCTTTGGGGGGACATCTAGATACAAGCCATAACATCATTTGATTGTTTTTCTATTTTTAAATTAATTGAATGACTTTTTTTTTTTGGTCTTTTTGGGACAGGGTTTCAGTATGCAATTCAGGCTTTCCTTGAGCTCACAGTGATCCTCCTGCCTCAGCCTCCCCAGTGCTGGGATTACAGGAGTGTGCCACCACACCAGGCCAATTGAATGACTTTTGTTTCATTGTATTTAACATTTAATTCTATCACAAGAGATACAGTGTTAATTTGCTTTTTAAGCAAATTGAAGTTGAAAGTAAGCTGATTTAGAGAAAACCTGTAGAATCAATAAAAGGACAGGCGTTTCTCATTAATGGCAAATACGAGTAAGCAAAATTTCCATAACAGTTACTTCTCCCATTTAAAAATAATCCTTCAGCTATTATCCCCTTTCTCTGTTTTTCTTATAGTAAAACATTTTGAAATAATTGTATATTTGCTATCACAAATTCTTCTACTTCATTGATAGATTGATCGATAGATAGATGCTGGGAATTCAACCCAGAATCTTATGTATGCTAGGCAAGTGCTCAGCTTGGCTACTCAACTACATCCCCACTGTGTGTGTGTGTGTGTGTGTGTGTGTGTATGTGTGTGTGTATAAGAAGTTGAGGCAAAAACATGCATGCAAAAGGGTATATACTAGTCCTAAGTGAGTTATCATGAAGAGAACATATTACCTCCCTGTTAACTGCAGCACAGATACCTCTGAGAATGTTTTGCTTTCAGTGTTCTCAGCAAAACACTTTCAGCCCTGTCAAATGCTTACCCCCCTTTTATTGCATATAAAGACAAAGACCTGGGTTGTCACTGTCTCTCCATCAGAGAGATCAGGTTCCACCCGGTTCCAGGTTTCCTTTTAATATGTGTCTAGTTTTTTCTTAATCTCCCATCTCCCCCTCTCAGGATCCTGCTGGCTGTGTGAATCGCGGCAATCCATATTGTCCTGTAATTTTTCTTTTTTATTCTTTCCTAGTAGAATTCCATTATATAGATGCGCTACAATCCATTTATTCTACTATTGATAGTTCTCTGTTTCCAGATTTTGGTGGCAATTAGTAATGCTGCTATGAACATTCTTGTGACTTCAAGTGCATGTGACTTCAACTCCTCATACTCTTTTTTTTTTTTTTTTTGGACAAAAACCAAGAAATTTATCAAAAACCAAACTTGACAGAATTGTTTGAGCAACTGGTTTGGCTACAAGTCACAAACCTAAAATATGTACATGCAACACTGATTATGTTGTCTTTCTCTTGTGTAGTGTGTCTCTGTCTCTGTCTCTGTCTCTCCTCTATTGTTTTTCAAGCCAAGAAGGGACTTCTTGTTCTGATAACTAAATTTATGGGAGAGTCTTCCAGTCTTCCAACTTGGGTCTGTCATGGTTGCACAAATGATGTTGCGTACTCTACCTTAGCCACGCTAGCCTCCTCACTATTCCTTGAACATTCCAGGTACCTTTTTAACTCAAGGTTTCTGGGTATTCTATTTCTTCTTCTAAGAATGCTTTTCTACTAGATATCCATGTGGCTCCTTACTTTACTTCACTTAACCTTTTGCTATTAGGCTCCTCCTCAGTAAGGCAATCTTAAAATCATGCTATTAAAATTGAAAATTCTGTCCCTACCTTAGGATACCCAATTTTCTGTTCTTGAGTTTATTTTTCTTCATGTTACTTACCACAATTTGACATATTATATATTGTATATATTTTACAGTCTCCTATTCCACTACAATGAAAACTTTATAAGAAAAGATATTTTTATCTGTCTTCTATAACAATGCCTGGCACATAATAGATTCCCAGAAAATACTGGTTGAATGAGTGAATGTTGAAATTAGTTAATAGTCTGGACCTGAAATAGTAACTGACAGTTTTAGGGCTTACGTATTTGGGTAATGTAGCCATTTGCCAAGCTGTTTCACATAAACTTTAGAGAAAGTGGCATAGGTATGCTTGTAGGATATTAAAATATTAGTGTCAGTTGTTATCTATCTATCTAATAAGCTTTACTGTGAGAATCCTTAATTAGAACACTTAGGACTTAACATGTTTCAGATTTATTGTGTATATGTTTCACCTATTTCACCTATTTAGCGCTTATATCGATACTCTGAGGTTGGGTACACTTATTATCCCCATTTTACAAATGAGACAGCTGAGGTACAAAGAGATCTGAACCCCATGTACTTTCACTCTGGATTCTGTGCTTTCAGTTATTATCCTTAGCCTGCCACTGTACATAGGTATTGATAGAGAAATAGAAAGATATTGTGAACATTTTCAAAGTTACCAATTTACTGATCCCTTTTATAATAATTTAAATTTATTTTTTAGATAAGAAAAAGAAAAGGAAAAACATTTACTTAGAATCTAATGTGTCTGGCACATGTCACCTCATGGAATCCTCAAAATAGCTCTGGAAAATAATGATTACTACCCCATTTACAGAATCAAAAACCGAAGCGGAAAGAAAGAGGTACTCTTGTGGTCCAAAAACTATTATAGAATGTGACTCAAACTAAATTTGCCTGACTCTAAAACCCTGTGTTCTTGACTATGCCTCATGGGGCTGGTATTTCCAGGGAACAGTGATTATGCAGACAGCAGGAATACACAGTTCCAGGCAGTAGCAGGCTCTGATGGGGCTGTGGAAGGCAGTAGATACAATCCCAGTGAGACTTTTCTGACTCTGGCATAGGTATGTCTGACATTTTTCTGACTCTGTCCTTCCAACCTCACTATTGGGTGAGCTTAAGTGAGTGCAGCAGATCCTCTGAGGGTCATGGTCAAGTGTATTAGTTTGTTTTTCATTACTCTTAACAAAAATTCCAAGACCAATTAATTTATAAATAAAAGAAGTTTATTTAGCTTACAGTTTCAGAGATCTAAGAGCAGGGCACCAGCATCTGCTCAGCTCTAGTGATGGCCTTCTGGATTTATCATAACATGGTGATGACATCATGAGCAGAGTGTAAGCAAGACAGAGAAACCACTTGGTGAGACAGAAAGCCAGAGAATGGGAAGGGTCTCTTTTGCTCTTTTGAAACAAACCTCTCTCGGGAACTAGCTGGGGTCCCTCAAGAACTACATTCATTCCTTCTGAGGAAAACACCCTGAGTGATCTAATTATCTTAGATTAAGCTCCACCTCTTAAAGGTTCCATCACACTTTAATTCTGCCCGATTGAAGTCTGAGCTTCCAACACATGGAACTTTGGGAGACAAAGCTTCTCCAGACCATAACACTTCTCATTCTTGTATGAAATCTTTAATAACAAGTAGTAAAAGTTCGGTGGTTCAGACTGAGGAAGCTGCTTCTCCTACTGTTGGAGCTGTAGTTCCATCTCTAATGGTTTTCAGTGATACCACAACTCTTTCATGGTCCAAGAGAATTCAGTCATATCAGTGCTTCCAATTTTTGGTTTTATCTTGATAAAAAATGAAAGCCTCAAAAGTTCAGAGAATGCTCTCCATTTTCCTGGTGAGCTTTGGACTTAGTCATAGTCAGAAAATAGATATTGTTTCTCTGATTGAAACGGAGAGTGTGACTTGCAATAGGATATTAGAATAATAGTTCTAAGGTACTAAGCTGATGAAGGACATTCACTCACCGAATAGCTAGAAGAGACACTTCTATTGAAAACTCAGTGAAATATAACCTGGAGCAATGAAACACACATCAATACATCAACAGAGTAAGAAAAACAACCAGCAAAAGAATGCTTAGTGAGTAGAAATACAAGATGGAGAGGTTGGTTCAGTGACACAAGGAGTCACATTGATTAGAAGGCAAAAAGTGGTCCTTGTGTGGCAAGTGCCAGATTCTGCATGCAGCAGCTGCTCTCTGAATGACAGAGTAATGAATTTCTGTCCACTTATTGGTCTTTCAGCCTCCAGGGGACTTACTCAGCCAGTAGTTCTGTTTTTAGAAGCAGAGGATAAACACATGCCTTAATCCTACCATTTAAAATCTAATAAGCATTTCCACCAAGACATCTGTGGCCAGTATTTCCACAGTTCTTTTGTGAATTCATATGCGTATATGTATCTTTATCTGCGTAGATATCTTCTATTATCCTTTATACACTGCTTCACTTGGTTAAGATTTTCAAGCTCTGAATAAACATTACTAGGATTTAAATATGGGCTGTATTACTTATTATTGTTAATTTGCTGGCTTTAGAGAGAGTTTTATCCCCTTTTCATTTTCTTCATCTGAAAACTAGGATGGAAAACGGGCCTGAGCTGTTTTATAGACCTGCAAAGACTGAATGAGACAGTGTACTTAAACCGTACAGTGTCTGGATTGTGACATTCAATATTAGTTAACTGAAAAAGAAAACCTGAAAATACTCAGTTGTGTATAGTGATTTATAGTTTGGCAAAGCTTTCACACACATTTCTCATCTGGGCTTCACAAAGACACAGTGAGGCAGAGCAAGTTTGCCCTTGGTTGCAATTGAGGAAGATGAGACTTTCAGTGCCATTTAATGACCCACCCAGTGTCCTAGAGCAAGCGGTAGAGTGAAGATCTTTTATCTAAAAAAAAAAAAATTGTCATCCTAATTAGCATTATTTTCAGCATCTCATGCTATGTCCCTTTGAAATGAAATTGATATCCTTTGGTAGTCAATTTGGCCAACTTCACTCATGATATAATAATTAAAATTAGAATTTACGTCTTGTCCTGCAGTACCTCATCCTGAACCTCAAGGAATGAAATAAATTCAAATTCTCCCTATGCATGTAATCATCCATTTCTGGAAAATTTCTGGAATTTGAAAGAATGTTTATTTACCTATGGAGAGAAAAATCAGATTTTACCAAGCAGAAGCCACCTTGATTGTAAATGACCAAGACTCTACTCAAACTGGCCTTTGTAAAAAGGGAATTCATTCCTTGTGTTCCAGATTGAATTGTGTCTTTTTCTAAAAATATAGGAGAGTCACAAATCACTTTCAAAATATTTACTAGATCACAATGTAGTTCACTACCTCTCCTTGATTAATTTTCAGAACATGTAAAAAGTGGTGATTTTATAAAATACATAGATTTTCACAAAGCTTTAGGTTTACATCTCAACAAGGAGATGTTAATTTTTTATTTCTGTTCTACTGATTTTTGATGATGAAGTGGTGACACTAGACTAGTCAGGGTAGCTCACTTGTTCTCACACCAGTGCCCTCTATTGCTTCCTTATTTTTATTCCCTTTCTTCCTTTCTGGAATGTCTCTTTTCCACCTGTAAGATGCACATACTCAGTCATACCTTGTAATGCCCAGTGTCCTTGGAAAGTTGTTCATCTACCACCATGGCTGATAAACTCAATTCCTTTTCCAGAATTGAAATCTAAGTTCATTAATTATCAGAGTTATTTAGAAATTGCAATTCTTTTCTATACATACCTCTCTGAGGCCTAGTCTTTCTAGGCTGAGATACTGCTATTCATTGGGGACTAGATCATTAGCCATACAGACTTGTCAAGATGTATCTCAGTTGCAGGGAACCCATCACACTCTACTGTGTGTATCTGCTGGGCATAAATATAGATTTTATTATCAAAATCCTTAGAAGGCAGTAAAGAATCTGAAAAATGTATAGCAATCCTGAATCTGCATATCCCAGATGTAAATGTCATTAATCCACATGCTATTTTATTTATTTACTTGTTTATTTTGAGACAGGGTCTTGCTGTGTAGTTCAGACTGGCCTTGAACTCACTATGTAACCCAGGTTGGCCTTGAACTCATGAAAATCCTCTTGCTTCAGCCTCCTGTGTGCTGGGATTACAGACCTGAGCCATTATTTTATTTCTATAAATCCATCTTCAATAGATCTTCAAACAATGCAGTGACTTTTGGATGATCAGGGGTATCTATAACTTATATTGGGGAAATGCTAATGCGTAGATTCCTAGAAACTATCAGCACTACCTAGAGATCTCCTTTGGGCTAGAAATTATAGTGCTGCGGAATATAAAGCACTTTCATTCTTGAAAAGGGCATTGGCTGTATTCATCAAATGTTCCTTGTGTTGGAATGACCTTTTGAGACTGAGCAGGAGCAGAACAGACTCTCTGGCTTCTCTTTTGCCAGCCCATCATAGTGCCTCTAATGATCTGACCAGAGCAGTGGGAGTCCTGCCCACCTTTCTTTTTTCCCACGTATTTGTAAAGGTCTTACTCCTGAAGAACAGCAACTACCAAAATGATTCTAGGAATTACTTTGTCAACTTAGGGTTTAGGTAATATTTCTACTTAGACCAAATGTCATGTCCTCTTTCTCTCTTGGGTTACCTATTCATTGCAAATTATAACTCATAAATCAAAGTATATTCTTTAATTATAGAAGTACATATTTTTGTTATAACCTTAGAAAATACTGAAATGCATCGAGAAGAAAAAAATCCTCAGTAGTACTACTACAATACTACTATCTAGAAACAGCTACTACTATTCACATGTTATGCATTTTCCAGCACTGTTTTTAGTGTGTGTGCATATTAATTTGTTTCAATAAACTTGGCTTCAATAAACTTCAGTATATGTGAGTGTATAATTTTATATGTCATTATTTCATGAGCATTTTCTCTGCATCTCATAATCTGAATATTTCATTCTATTCATTCTTTCATTATAAGTATGTTATAGTCATTTAACTTTTGACCTACTGTTGTAGTTCGCTTTTATTTTTGTTGTAAATGGTGGACATATGCACAACTTTATCCTTTTCTCTAATGGTCTACTTAGGATAAATTCTTGGAAGAGGATTTGTTAAAGAGTTTAATATCTTTCTTTTTAATGTTCTTGATATATACTACCAGATTGCCTTTCAGGCAAGGTTAATCAGTTTAAACCTCCAGCACTTTATGAGGGCCTTTTTCAACATTTCCCACAAAATACAAGTTATTTTTATTAAAACATTATTTTTGGCCCTTCTCCACATCTAGACGACCTCAGAAGCCCATGGAGCATCAGCTGTTTGAAGTTCTATATGCCTCACTTATCTGTGTATCAAATTCTTTTCCCATGCTTGGGAAATTTTCTATTACTTCTGTGAATAGTTTTCTTACATCATTTGTGTTGACTCCTGCATTTTCATTGACACTTATCAGTCTTACATTGTTTTTCTTTGCATCGTCTTGAATAGCTGGGTCAAATGGAACCTCCAATCCTAGTTTTTTGAGGAAGCTCCACACGAATTTCTCCAGCTATCCCTCCTCTGGGTATCTTCCCAGAAGAATTGAAAACATCATAGCACAATGATATATGTGCACCCATGTGTATAGCAGCACAATTTGTAATAGCCAAATCTTGGAAGCAACCCAAATGCCCTTCAGCCGTGGAATGGATAAAAACCATGTGGTATTTTTAGACAATGGAATATTACTCAACTATAAAGAAGGATAATCTTGAGGCTTTTATAGGTAAATGGAGGCAACTTGAGACCATATTCATAAGTGAAATAAATCAAACCCACATGTGTAAACATCACATCATCTCTCTAGTGTAAAAAAAAACTGAAAGAGTAATAAGATTCAAATGTACAGTAGATATTGTGGTAATGACGGGGAAAGACAATGCTCAAAAGAAAAGAACAACTGGGATGGGGAAAGAAGAAAAGAAAGAAGGTAAAAGATTATATCTATATAGGTATACATATATATGTGTATGTATGTGTATACAGGGTAGATAACTGTATCACTAATCTCTGTTAGTTCATCAAAAAGAACAGTTTGTGCTTTCATTGTTTGATTGTTTGATCATTTTTTTTCATGCCCAAATCTTATAACCTGAACAACTACTTCTAAGATAACAATATGCAATATATTAACTAGTGTTAATTTCCTACCGTTTATTTTGAAATTCTGTATTGTTTCTTTTTTTGTTTTGTTTTTTAAAACAAAAGAACATTATTTTTCTGTATGATAGGCGAAAATGTTATCACACTTTTTTTTGTTGTTTTGAGACAGGGTTTCACTGTGCAGTTTAGGCTGGTCTTGAACTCACTTTATATCCCAGGCTGGCCTCAAACTCACAGTGATCCTCCTGCCTCAGCCTCCTGAGTGCTGGAATTACAGGTGTGTACCACCATGCCCAGTCTCACACTTTTCTCATACATTTTATTTCTGTGACTACTAAGAAGTTGAACATAGTATCTCACTTGCTTTTTTTCTTATTTGCATTTATTTTGTATGTTTACTCTTTCTATGTTCTTTGCCCGTTTTTTTCTACTAAGTTGTTAAAACTTTTTTTATGTTGGGTGTCTGCAGTATAGAATTGAATTAATGATACACTGCCTTACATTGGCATTATCAGTATTATTCTCTTTTATCCTGATTCTTGATTCTCATTTTACTCCCCATTCCCACACACACATGTGCAAACGTCTAGTATGTTCAGTGGACAGCCTTTCATTTGTGAGTTGTTATAAAATGTGAATTATTGTAAATATGTATTTTCAATTTACATGAAACAAATAATGGTGTTACATTGACTTCTGTTTCTTATTTTCACTTAGCATACTTCTAAAGATTCACTGATGCTGCCCTGGGTATGTCTAGTACTTTCTTTCTACGTGAGGCAGAGGGCTCCATACTAGGTGTTTCGACCAGGCATGTCTCTAGTAAGGGTCACCCTAGTTTCCCCAGATTCCCTATCTCTTGTACCATTGCAAATGATGCTACAGTAACCCTTTTGAGCATCTGTGAGATGTTTTTAGAACACACACACACACACACACACACACACACACACACCATGCACACACGCAGAAGATCGAGGTCATACCTGATTTGATTAACATGCAGTTGCTCTTCCGATAGCTTATTCCCGTCCGAAGTCACAACCACAATGAGTGAGAGTTTCTAAGTCCCTATATCCCTTCCATACTCACCTGTCCGCTTTGACAGGTGAAAATGATCAACTATTTTTTATTTTAATTTCCCTGATTGCTGAGGATTTTAAGTATCTTTTTTTGGAGTATTCTTTTGTATTCTTTGCCTAACCATGAGCACTTACTCATTTTCCTACGTAGCTCTTGATTTTTTTCTTGTAGATTTCCAAGCCTCGTGTACATTCTGCTCTGATCCATATTGTTAACTATGAGCCACACATATTACTTAAATTTAAATTAATTAAAGTTAAATTAAAAACCCATTTCTTCAGTCACACTAGTCCCATGTCAGTCGTTCAGTTGCCACATGTGGTAAGTCGCTGCCATGTTGGACAGGATAGACTTAGAGCATTTTCCTCAGTGCAGAAAGCTTCACTGGCGAGAACTTCCCAAGATACTCAGCGAAGACTGATTGAGACCTGGCAGCTGCCTCCTATTTGTTACCTGTCTGCTAAATTTGCCCCATTCCTTTATTGTATAGTAATCTCCAACTTTAATGTAAACACATTTATTAAGTTTTCTTGTGTTTCATACTTTGAAATTTTGAGAAGCCTTTTCTCATTCTAGTTCATTGAGTATTACAATCAATCTATTAATTTATATAACTTCTTTTTTTAAGTTTTTAATTTGTTTGAAGTTCAGCTTTATCACTTGGTGTTAGGCAGGAAACCGGTTTTATTTTTAGATGTATGCGAATAAGTTTTGCTAACACCATTGAAGAATGTGTCTCATTTGTGATGTTACTTTTATTATTTAAATATGAATATATAAAATATACATACAAATATGGTATGTAAATTATATGTACATTTCCATTAAGTATAGCTGTTTCTAAACTATTTTTTTTATTCCATTGGTCAACTTATTTGTTCTTTACAATCAATATATTTTTTATTACTCAGCTTTTGTAGTATGTTTTAGTACTCAATAAGACGAATTCTTTCTCTTTAACCACTTTTTTCAGAGTCAATTTATTTATTCTTGCAGATAAGTTTTAGAATATGTTTCTCTGAAAGAAAATGGAAAGTTTAAATAAGATTGCATTAGATTTAGATGAATTTGTTTTAACTTAAAGAACTTTGAAATCTTTGTAAAATTAAATCAATCCATTTAAAACCATTTATTTATAGAATTATCAGGGCCCTTTATTAGCATTTTATAGGTTTTTCCCTAGAAATCTTATATATTTTGATTAAACCAATTCTCAGATACTTCGACTTACTTCTGTAAATTATATCTCCTTTTAAATTTTTCTAGCTGTTTATTGCTGGTGTAGAGAAATACTATGATTTTCATATGCTGATCTCATATATGGAAACCCTATGAAAACACATTAGTTCATATAACTTGTTGATTTATGAAAACTCTTTATATATTAAGAATATTCACTATTTGTATGTCATTTGTTTTTCCCAGTTAGTCATTTGATTTTAATTTTATGGTATTTCTTGCATTTTAAGCTTTATCAAGGAGTCAGTCCTATTAATACTAACGTGTGAGTTCAACCATGCATTTATACTATTTGGAAAAATGAATTATGTTTTCCTTTGTTTTCTTCTGCACTAGAAATCTGCTTTCCCAAAATATTCAGTGCTCAGCCTCAGTCAGTTAAAAGGTATGCTATCTATCACTTTTCATCCACTAGGGGCCAACACTCGCTTGAAAGAAATGCATAAACTCATGTACCTTTTTGTTTCTTTTTCTTTCTCTCTCTCTCTTTTCCTCTTTCTTTCTTTCTTTCATTTTATTAGTACATTTCCCAGTACATAATTATTACATCATTGTGGGGAGTTGGTATGTGTACATAAACCATCTTAATTTTTTTTCTTCCTGTTCTCTTCGTCTCCATCATCTCTCCCTCCTATCTGTAATCCTATCACTCAATTTAAACCAGTTTTTTTTTGCAATCCCTTTTTCTAGTTATGTAATTTTGACATGCTTATAATTATGAGCTACTTATAGCTGAGCTACAGCCTTCTTAGGTGGCTCTAGAGGCTGAGATGGGACCACTTGACCATTTGAAGAAAGTTCTACCTACTCAGAAGATTCTGGAGGCTGAGTGGGGGCTGTAGCACTGGAGATGGCTCCTGGGGAATGAGTGCAAGAAGGCTTGGATTTCCTGGAGTGCTCTAGTGGGAGGCCTGGGTGTTCCCACTGAGTATGAACTTCTTTAGGGGGACCTGGAGTCTGAGCTGTGACTTCTTTCTGGCTGGATAAGATTCAGTCTTTTCAGGAAACCCTGGAGGTTGGGAAGGATGATTGAATTGGATAAAATTCAGTGTTTTCAGTGGGAACTGTAGGATAAGCAGGGTCCTCTTGCAGGGTGGGAGAAGGGCTTTGTAATTATGGTGAGCTCCAGACCCACACGTTTAACTGTGGTTTTAGACAACATTGAATGCTGATTTCTAGAAATTGTTTTCACATCTAGAGATGAAAATGTCATCCTTCACTGAATAAAATTTGCTGTGAACAGAGAAAGATGAGAGATCTGGGCTGGGGGTCCAAACCTTGGCTCCTACACCAACAAGACTCTGCTACTCATGGTGGGACCCACGGAAGGTGCCAACTTCACATCCTCCCATCACTGTACCTTGATATGCCTTCCCAAGATGCAGCTTTTCCTCTTCAAAAGGAGAAAACTGGCCAAGAGCAACCTCACAGAACATAAGCAATTTCCATTTAAGTTAGTCATCCTGGAATGATATAGGGGAGTCTGGACCAAAAACCAAACCAAACCAAAGTGAAAACAACAAAAAACCCTGTTTTAAAAAAGCTATCTTTAGAGACAAGAAGTTACATAAAGAAGATTCAAAAAAAGTTTTAATGGAAAAAAATAAAAGCAGAAAATACAAGTAAAGTAGTTTAAAATGTTAAAATTGAACTTGGTAAACTACTACAGAAATAAAAAAACTTAGCCCCTATTCAAAATCCACACTAATCATTAATGAGTAAAAAGTAGATAACAGAAAAAGCAACAATAATGTAGCACTTTTTTCCCTTTTCCCCCTCTTTGTTCTACAAGGCCTGGAGGCAGGCCTAACCTGCCTCCCTTACTCTGTCGGGTTTCTTCTCAGGTCACTGAGTGAAAAACAGTTTTCAAGCTGAAAACACCAGCTATTTCGACATAAATGTAAGAAAGACCATCCAGAAAGACCGTGCTAGTCTCAAGAAATCATGGAAGGGTGACTGCTCCTTGAATTCCATTAACATTCTTAAAATCATGTTTATTACAAAAAAGCAGACACAGTCACAAAGGGAGGGAAGGAGGACAAGAAAAAAGGTAAGGAAAGGAGGGAAGAAGGTAGGTCAGGCCAACTAACAAGACTACATTTCTCTTACCTGTGAAAGCACAAAAGGACAGCTAAAAACAGTTTCTTGTATATAGATGACGTTTTACATTTAGGCCTGGGGAATGGGGATCAAATAGCCCATATGCAAACTACTATAAAAAGCAAGGCACTATTATTATTACAAAGGTGCATATGCTAGCTTGGGACTTGGCTTCTAGGTGCCCTTTCATAAGTAGGGCAGCTACATCATATCAATATGAGAGTTCATGCTATAAAAAGAATTTATTTTTACATCAACTGTAATAAATGTATAAAAAGATTTTTGTTTGCATATAAGGAACACTTTGTAAAATCAACTGAAATACATCTTAAGCATGACAATTATAGTTTAAAGTAGTTTCAAATTAATGCCCTTTCTGCTTTTTATTGATTTAGTATTTATAAAAACTGAATAGGTACACCAGGAAGAATATAGTTATAAGAACTAAGAAAAATCATAAACATTCCATAAAGTTTATTTATTTAGCTTTTAATTAAATTTACTTTCATGTGTTATAAGTGCCCAAGGTAGAAAATACAACAAAAGAGGTTTCTTTGAATCTCCCTACCCCCACCCCATCCCCTAGTCTCCCAGTTTCACAATCCAGAGGTAACTCTTTCTACCAGTGTCCTGCCATTGAGATGCAATTAATAGTTTTTATGCAGAAATGACAGCATGACATACAAATTCCACAGCTCACCTGAAAGACATGACTGTCAACAATAACCTTTTGAAACAAGATGATTTGCATTTCATTTCAAGTGAGTTGAATGCGAATGAGGCACGCCTTTTCTTTCTTAACAATTACAAAGCATTCCACTGGATGGATATATCAGTCATTGACTGTAAAAAACAATAATTGAGTAATTTCTCTCTGTGTCTATGTTTCTTTTGTGGGAATATGACTTTTGGATAGAAACCTAAGGAAGAATTAATGGTTTAAAAGATGTGTATGTTTTAATACGTGCAGATGATGCAAACTTGCCCTTTTGGGGACTGACACTGATTTATGTTCCCACTAACATGGTACCTTTCCCACCACATTCTCTCCATGACTGCCTTTTAGCAAATATTTTGTTCTTTTCCAATTCATTAGTGTATAAAAAGAAGATCTTACCGTGATGTAAATTTTCATTTTCCTTCTCTTGCGTAAAAGTTCAAGTTCTTCGAATTTTAAAATCATTTGTGTTTTCTGTGAGTAGGTTATGGTTGTTTTTGCCCATTTTCTTATTTTTCTATGTTGTTTGTAAGACTTCTAAAAAATTACTTGTAGGCCCTTACATAACATGGAAATCATTCCATGGTCTATTTTAGATGTTGCTAAAGTAATTTTACTTTGTTAGCAGAAATTTCAAAATTTTAGGTGGTAAAACTATGCATCTTTTCTTTCATGGCTTTTGGGCATTCTTTCAGGCTCACAAAGGTCTTCCCTACTCAGACAATTTTTAAAATTCTTTCAGTACTGTGATGGTTTGTGCTTGGATGTTCCCCTAACACCTCATGCAGTCATGGGATGTGAGCTTTTGAGAGGCAGCTGAATCTAGAGTTTGTGATTGATTTCACGGACCTATACTGGGATTCTGGGTGTGAGTCCTACAGCTGACCTAGGTTGGGTAGCCTGCATGTAGCACATGAGGGACAGAAAGAGTCTTTTTTTTTTTATTCAATTTTAAAGAGGATAAAACCAAGGAAAATAAAACAATAAAACCAATCAAAGCAAACCAGAGTAAGTGATACAAGACTTCACAACATTACGAAATCAACAATAGTTATCATAATGCCTTTTGTTGTCTTCAAAATAGCTGCAGATACCTTCAGACATAGTAACAATCAAACAGAACATAATAGAATAGAAACGAAACAATGGATGCAATAAAGGACTTCAAAACATGTAAACAGTAAATCCAAAATGGCTACCATAATATATCTTGCTATCTTTGAAATATCTGCTCATGCCATCGGATATAACATAATCAAACAAAACAAAAGAGAATAAAACCCAACCCAATAAAATAATAAACAATGTAGGACTTCAAAACGAGACTATAGGCAATCAACAATGGCCACCACCCTCAGAAGAAGACCCCCTCTGGATGCCGCGCTGTGTACCACTATCTTCTGAACAGATGATCAGACCACTGGCCCTAGACCTGCAAGGTCAGTGAAACACCAAAGCACCACAGGCTTCCAATTGCATTTCACCTCCATAGCTATCATCACATCCTGTGTTTCTCCTGATCAGTCCGTTGCTTCCGGGTGGGGGGCTGGGACTGGCTCTTCTCGTTTGCCAGCCGGTGAGCCAGAAGGTGCTGGGATCTGGCTGTACCCCTGCCGGGGTGGCCTGTACATGGCACTGGTTTGCAGGAGGTCCTTGCTTCTTGCCTTGATCTCTCCTCTAGCAGCAGCCAGTGCATGGTGTTCGTTTGGGCACTGACTCACAGGGAAAGGCTTGGGTCTGGCTTAAGGGACAGAAAGAGTCTTGTATGTCTTTTTCTTTCCTTCTCTCTCGTTGCTTTTGCTGTCTTCCACTGCCATGAACTGTTGCTCCTCTGCCATGAGCCACCCTGCCTTGGAGCCAGCCAGTTATGGACAGAAATCTCTACAAACTGTGAGCTAAATAAACCTTTCCCCCTTTAACTTTGGATGTCAGGTATATTGTCTCAGCGATGGGAGAAAAGTAACTAAGACAAGTACTTATTCCATTTTTTTGTTTGTTTTTTTGAGACAGAGTCTCACCATGTAGCTCAGGGTGACCTTGAACTCACTATGTAGTCCAATCTGGTCTTGAACTCAAAGCAATCCTACTGCCTCAGCCTTCTGAGTGTGGGGATTACAGCTGTGCATCACTACGCCCAGTCATTTTTCCATTTTAAAAATTTAGGTCTTTGATTCAACTGACATTTATTTTGATGTTAAGAAGTAGGTTGATATCTAGATTATTTTTTTCTCCAGCTGACTAGCTAGTTTCCAAACTATTTAGTGACAATTCATCTTTCACCATTAATTTGAAGGAACTGTATCTCCTAACCTGCCTTCCAAAATACATTACATTTGTCTGTTCTAGACTCTTCTATTAAGTGGCTTTATATATTTTGATATGCATATGTCAGACTATTTTGATTACTATCGTGTTATGTTTTAATATCTGGAAGGTCTAGACTTTTTAAAAAATTTTTTTCTGAAATATATAAACATCTTAATTTTCCCCTCTGTACTTTATTTATTTATTTTTTTTATTGCGGCACCAGGTATTGAACTCACGACCTTGCGCTTGCCGGGCAGGTGCTTAGACCACTGAGCTAGTTTCCCAGCCCTGTTTTTGAGATAGGGTTTCACTATGCCGTTCAGGCTGGCCTTGAGCTCACTTTGTAGCCCAGGCTGGTCTCGAACTCACAACGATCCGCCTGTCTCAGCCTCCCGAGTGCTGGGATTACAGGCGTGAGCCACCACGCCAGGCCCCCCTCTGTACTTTAAAATCACTTATTTAAAAATATTTTTTATTGATCATTTGAAAATTTATATCTCACAGAGGATTTTCACCATTATAATATTGAAACTTATGAACCAAAATCAAATTTAATTTTATTTGTCTTGTATATTCCTCAGTTTAAAATTTTAAATTACATGTTTTTAGTACAGATTAAAAACTTTCATATTCAAGTAAAATTGTTCATTCTATAGTCTTGCATGTTCATTGTTAAATTTGTTCCTAAGATTGTTTTAATTGCTCTTGCATGTATTTTTCTTTACATTATGTCTTTTACTTATTGTCTATTAAAAACCTAATGACTTAGCACTAATTTTATATCTACCCAATTTACTGACTTTTTTCTAGCTTATAATAACTTTTGAGTTAATTCTCTTGGGATTATATAAGAGTAACATCATTTTGAACTTTTTCTGTCTCCACTTTTAAGGTGTAAAGTAAGGTGCACAACTGTAATCTCAGCACTCTGGGAGGCTGAGGCAGAATGATGGCAAATTCAAGCACAGAGTGGGCAATGTAAGTGAGATCCTGTCTCAAAATAAAAAGATTAAGAGCTGGTTGTGTTGGTGCACACGTGTAATCCCATTACTCAGGTGGCTGAGGCAGGAGGATTGCTGTGAGTTCGAGGCCAACCTGGGCTACAAAGTGAGTTCAAGGCCAGTCTAAGCTGTATAGTGAGACCCCGTCTCAAAAAGACCATTAAAAAAAAAGATAAAATACTGAAAAAGGGCTTCGGATGTAGATCATTATGCAGGCATTGGATTCAATCTCTAGTACTACAGAAAATAAACAAAGGAGTAAAGTAAGACTATGCTAAGAAGTAAAGATGTACAACTTACTTTCTTTGTACATAGAACAACTATTTACAGAATAAATATATCTTAAATTAATGGGAGGGAAAGGGGTGAGGGGAGGGGGAAAAAGAGGAGGGAGTTTCCAGGAATAAATGGTGAGCTCTTAACAGTTGCTAGGAAAACTGGAAGACTTAGTTAATAGTCAAAAATATATATATAATGAACATGAACATTCTGGTCATGAATATCTGTTAAATCTTTTGCATTCTGACAACCAACATTGAACTTTCAGTCTAAACTTTCTTTAAAATCACACTTGACATGGTTGAGCTATGTGGGCTCATCCTTTAGGCTTGCTTGTGGTGGCAGCCGATGTAGAGAGAAGACCTCTGTCCCCTTTTCTGCCAGTGAGAGCTGTGACTAATGGACAATGATCACCCTGCCCTGCTTATTTCTCCTCTGCCGAGATGAAAGAACGCTCATTGACTCTTAGTAAAAGGAACGGGGAAAGTTAGATATGAGAATGCCAGAGGATTCAATTGAGCATGAATCAGAAATGAACTGTTGGCACAGATGACAGCTCTTTGCTATTGTCAGGGTGAGCAAAGCGGTGAATCTCAGCACCACTGAGAAGAGTCACCTTCTTACAGACTGGGCAGCTTGCGTCACCCTTTGAGAGACCCTTCCTAGCTTAGCTGGCTTATTTGAAGTTGATGCTGAGCACTGGAAGACAGCCTGTTCCTCCTCTGCCAAGAAGCATTTTCCATTCCATTCACATTTTGCTTTCAAATTTATTTTTACACTTAAAAAGTTGGGTACTAAATATGTCTGTATGTGTGCTAAATACTTTCTCTGTGCATTCAAGCATTTCTATAAGGCAAGCCAATACATTCTCTAGACTTCTTTTTATTCACTTTTATATAGGCATAGAGATAATCAACTAGATGGAGAAATGGAAAAATGACAGATACTGGTTATGGGATTTTATATCATAAATGACTCATACCATAAATATTGCCCAGACTTGCTCTTATTGCTTTAACAACCAATCTTGACTTTTTGAGTGGGTGCATGTAAATGGAACTCACTTTTTTAGTGACTCACAACCACATTCTATGCATATGCCATGATTTAGTGAGCTAGTCCCCTATTGCTGGAAACTTAGGTTGTTCTGACAAAAGTTATCGCATTGAGACTAGGGGAAGAGCTCAGTGGTAGAGTGTGTGTTTAACAAGGTTGAGCCCCTGGGTTCAACCCTTAGTGCCAAGAACAAAAACAAAAACAAACAAACAAACAAACAAACAAAAAACCCTCACATCATATTATATTTAGCTTCCTTTAACCTATGTTAGGTATCCAGATTTGAGGATGAGGATAGTAATGCTAGAATACAAGTTTTACCTAGAGTACAGACATTTTCCAGTAGAGCAAAACCCACCGTGTGGCAGTTGGGATGAGCAGAGAGCAGCTGAGGATGGGAGCTGTGATGAGGGCAACTGATGTGTGGCTCTTTGGGGAGATCTTAGAAGAACCACAGTAGGCAGTTTGTGACTTCAGGTAGTCAGGCTTAGTAACTGCGATGCTGGAACAAGATGTTTTGTAAATGATGATATTTCTTTCTGTAATCTGGAAATACTGCCACCTTTTCAATTACTAGCAGCAACTTATAGATGCCGTCATCATGATGTCATCATTTTAAATACTTTGTCTTGAGAAAATAGCAAAACTTGAAGGAGAACCAGGTTAAGGACTGGTCTTTTACTGTTTTAGCCTAAATTCTCTAGACAGGTTGAGTTTGGAAAGAATTTCAAATAAATTGTCCTTTTGGAAAAAGTACCTATTTCTAAGAAAATAGGTTTGGTTCTCTCAGGAAAAGAAAGGGAGGGGGCATTAATTTAGGAACTTTTTCATTTTTTTCTTCTCTTGTCTTCTTCCTAATACTTTCATCACATTCCATTTTCCTTAGTATCTCTTCCTAGTCTACCACCTCCACATCATTGAAACTCCACTAAATATTTCTGGAAATTGAGCTGACTCTGGGGGAAATGAAAATAATACAAGTAAAAGTAGGCTCAGCTTTGCTTGTCATTTAGGAGATTGGAAATATTACAACAAAGTGGCAGTCCAAAAAGAATTTAAAAGGTAAGTAATGTAATCAGAGAGCTTTCTAGTTCATACTTGACATTAAATTTAAATGTAGTACCTAATTAAGTGTATCTGCAGTCTATCCTTTTTTTTTTTTTTTTGAGACAGGGTCTGGTCTCAAACTCATGGTGATCTTCCTGCTTCAGCCTCCCAAGTACTGGGATTACAGTTGTATGCCACCATGCCAGGCCAGTCTATCTTTTCTTAGAATGAATACTTGCAAAGTTTTCAAAGAAGAATCACTGTGAAAAGTGTGTTAGATGGCAGTTTAAAGGTAATAGTATTTATAGTCCCAGAAAGTGAATTATCTCAGCTTCCAGATGTCAAATTTTGGAAGTAAACTTCCCACACACCAATTCTCATGTGGCATATTGGACTGTAGTTGTCCTTTGGCCCTCAGTAAACCAGTTGTCATAGGTGGCTATGAGTTACAGTTTTTGTTACAAGGGAAATCTCAGAGTGGAGTTAGTGCTGTCAAAGCATCATCATGTTAATTATAATTAAAATACCAATTTACTTAGGTTCGCAAGAACTGTAACATGACAAAAATGCCTGCCTACAGTCCCCTAATCTTGAAGCTTTTTTGAGTGTGAGAGCCTTGAATGGCTTGTTTGCTTGGAAAGGAAGCTTGACCACTTCCTAGCGATCACTATGCCCCTAGTGACCACTGCGCCTACTGCCCCTGCACTAGATTCCTTCTACTCTGATACAGAATCAGTGATATTTCCTAGGAAGACGTTAGAATATATGTAAGAGCAAACATTCTGTGTGTGACTAGTTGCTCCCCGCCTCCAAATCCTATGCTGACATTCTCTTCTAAGGAACTTTCCATTGTATTTTATTTTGGATTAGAATTATGTTTGTTTGGTCCATGAGACCGCCTTTATCCAGAAGCCCTAGGGAGGAACCCAGGGAACATCACTCCCAGAGACTTTTCTGGAAGATAATTTGACATTGGGCCTGCAGTATTCAAAACTATATCTCAGAAATTCCCTAGCCTGTCTGCTCCTGGCGTGCCTCAGACCAGCAGTGGTGAACCTATGGCACATGTGCTGCAGCAGGTTATTTGTATCATTGAAAGCTTTAAAAGATTCGCTATCATTGCCCTACACCTTCTTCCATGTGAGTAGCTTCCTAATGCAGGGCAGGAGGAGGGTCTTATTTGTCATTTGCCTTTGAGGAGCTGTCTTAGCTTTGGAACCAGAAGTTAGTTCTAAGACATCAGTACTTGTCTCATTCTTGAGGCTAGAACTACAATTAGGCAAAATGGCCAGCAGGCATACACCTACTCATACCATCACACTGTAGATCCTGCCCTGCCACCGGTCTGCAGCCCTGTTGTGGTCTTGGGTAATGCAGGAAGTGGCCACTGTAGAGACTGAATGAACTGGATGCAAATTAGAAGGCCTGAGCTAATTTCAGCTTTCCCATTCAGCTTAGAAATCTTTTTCATTTCTTCAAATCTGATGCAGAATCAGTGATATTTCCTAGGAAGATGTTAGAATATATACAAGAACAAACTTTCTATGTGTGACTAGTTGCCCTCTCCCTCCAAATCCTAGGCTTAGATTTTCTTCTAAAGAGCTTTCCATCCTATTTTATTTTGTATTAAAGTTATACAGTTTTGCCTTTGAACTGAATCAGTATTCAGGGGAGAAAAGCTTTTTTCTCCAGGCAGGAAGATATGTGAGTTCATTTCTGTTTTCTGAAAACATATTTGAAGTTGCTCTTCTCCTGACCCAGAGTCTCAGAATTCTAACCAGTGACCAAAAAAGCACATCATCAATTGCCAAAGATTTTTTTTTCTTTGCAAGCAGTAGAGGAAATGTCAGAAGAATGACAAGGATAAAAACTTGAAAGTTTCTGGGATGTGAGGTTTGGTTTCTTTCTCCGGTTAGAGTAGCTGTGTTCATTTGACAAAGAGCAGCACAGAGGGGAGAATAAGGATGGGGGAAACGTCAGGAAATGTTTTGCAAGTAACATTTGGAAGATAGGAACAAAGTTGCATTAATACTGAGGTGAAAAGCTGAAAATATAAGTGAAAAAATATATATACAGATTATACTAAATACATATGTGTAATATATTTCACCAAGTAGTTTCACATGTGCTGTTTAGTTTAACTTTATACACACTCTACGATGCAGGGTATTTTCATATTGTTAACTTGTGCACAGAGAACATAAATAACTCTCCCCAAACCACATGTCTGTGGAGCCAGGATTAAACCCAGGGAGGCTAATTGCAAAGCCTGTACTCTTGACTGCAGAGTAAGCGTGATGGAGCATTGTGAACTGTGAAGAGTGAGAGTTGAGACAGTTTGCTTGAGGATTCAGTGCTGCACAAGACGAGTGCAGATGTCTAGTGTGATCTTCATACTAGAGTAGACCTCGTCGGCTCGTCACTTCTCGAAGGACCTGTGGAAGGATCGAGACTGTTCTGAAGCCCCAGATACACAATATATTCTAGGTCTGTCAATTTGAGGAGAAGAAGAGGGATTCTATTAATTGAACTCTTTTGAGGATACCATATAATTTTCATATGGAGCAGGTGAATTGAACAATTTTTTTTTCTATTTGGTCTGACTTCTGATCCAGTTTTGTGAATAACTGCATGTAGTATTTCTTACCATTCTGCTATTATCTTCAGGAGAGCTTAAACAGGAAGATTAATAAGCCTCTCATCTATTGCTTCAGCTCATTTTTCCTATACATGGCTGGCATTCTTAAGACTGTTCCAATGAAAAAATCATTTGTTCCATGTGTTAGAAATCTTATATTTTGGTCTTTTCCCGAATGTGTTTGTTTTTTCATCAATGGTAAAGTCAATATGGCAGAGAACTATTTCCAATGAGTAGAAATGCAGACATTTAATTTTACTAACTGAACACTGCATCTCAGTCATTAATACCACAAATAAAGTATGTTGTTGAATGATTAATATGTTGACTCATTCAATTTGTTCTGACATCATAAGAAATTTTGAAGAAATGTTAGGGAGTTTTGGTTCATGTCTGTTCATTGAAAAATTTCATTTAGCTGCCCATGACCCTGTACTTCCTTGTCTATGGCTTTTCTAAAAGTAAATGTGGACTTCCGGAAAGATGGCGGAACAGTAAGCAGCAGAACATGTGGACATTTGGAAAGATGGCGGAACAGTAAACAGTCTCTCTGAGAGAAACAGTTCAGGTGCTGGAATACAACATCATGGAGAGGACAAGAAGCAAGGAAGTGGGTCTCCTGGACCCAGGAAGAATCTAAACTATGAACTGGAGCTCACAGAGAGAATAAAAAGAAGAATTTAAACAAAGAAGATGGTGGTGGCTGACAGCGCCTTAGCCTCGAGCCTGACTCACCCTGTGATAAGAGCTGCTGAGCCTGGGGACAACAGGTCATGGTTGCAGTCTTGGTCGACCCCAGAGGTTTCTTTGGAAAGGTGAGGTGGTGGAAGAGAGTGGCAGACAAGGAGATCTACGTGGGCTGGTGGTGAGTGCAGGGGACTTGATCATGCTATGGGATTGGACGGGAGCCATTTTGGAGTCTGGCAAGATAAGCCCAGGGCCAGGACTGCTGCCAGGCTTCCTCTGGCAGCTCCAGGTTGGGGGCGGACCCATGGAAGTTGCTTGGACTGAGTTCCGCTCCCATGCACTTTCAGACAACATTGTGTAGGTTCCTAACCAGTTTAGATCCTCAGGCACTGGCCAGTTCTGCTCCCGTGCAAATGCTGGGGACCCTTGTGCACTGGTACCCAGCTCAGTGCAGAGTCATAGGCACCCACCGTCAGATGCCCATAGCCAGCACTGGCCACAAAAGCCAAACAG
>RJWT010011441.1:0-11689 GCA_004365215.1 Cuniculus paca
TTTTTAGTTTATGAACTCATGAAGGAAGGAATTTTTGTTGACTTTGTCAATACTTGGATATAATTCAATTGGTTACACTAGTGATTGATAGTAGATAGTTCATATGTATTTGTGAGATGAATGAATGAATATATATAATATACAGAATTGGATATTTTATAAAGAGGTATTATGGACTGAACACCATTAAAGTTAGTTGGATGACAGATATTGAAGACTCTAGTACAATTGAACACATTTGGAAAACACATTGAGAATATGTTCTTTCAGAAGTTCATATTATTTGATTAGGTATTCCACAATTCTATATATCTTAATGAAATCAGATGTGAACAAAAAATTGGATACAACCTAACAATTAATATAAGGAAATGATTGCACAATAAAATTTAATGGCTATTTAAAATAACGTTTTGATGAATTACTAATGACATGGAGAAATCACATAATGGTAAAAGCAGCATATACAACAGATTACAAATCTCTCTTTTATTATCTTTATATCAATTCTGTATCTTTCCATGATTTCAACCAAATCCTATCCAATCTCCATCTCTAACCCATGCATTTCTCCACAACTTTATATTTATTTCTAAATATTCAATAGACTTTATCATCTAAAATTGTCCAGGACTCCTCAAACTTCTGCCTTGAAAAATGAAGTTCATTTTCTTCTTCCAACTCTTTTCCTTCTCCACATTGAGGTTCACAGGATCGCCATCCACTGAGCATCCCATGCAAGAAATCTTGAAGTCAACTTTCCCTCACCTCCCTCATGTTAGTCAGAAACAAAGTGCTGGGTTTCTACCGCTGGAATGCCTGTCCTTTTTCTTAGTGCATTTTGCCATTGCCTTAGTTCAACATGACATTATTGCCTACTCGGAAGTTTGTATGAGTTCTGTTAACCCATTTTTCTGCTTCCTCTTATTTCTCTCAAATCCAAATCCACTCTGTTGCCACCTAATAGACTCCTGATACAGAAATTGCATTGCTGCTCTACTTCAAAAAGCTCCTGCTGCAAAACCCATTTTTTAGATAGTCCTCTATATTTCTTTGCAACCGACCTTTCCAGTCTCATTTCCCTTTGCTCCCTGCGGTGTCACATGCACTGTAGTCTCACAAAAGTACTCTGCTCAGCCAGGCGTGGTGGCACACACCTGTAATCCCAGCACTCGGGAGGCTGAGACAGGAGGATCGTTGCAAGTTCGAGACCAGCCTGGGCTACAAAGTGATCTCAAGGCCAGCCTGAATGGCATAGTGAGACGCTTCTCAAAAAAGACAAGGGCCAGGGATTTACAGTGCCTGAGTGCCTGCCTGGCAAGCACAAGGATGTGGGATCTATCCCCAGTGCTGCAAAGAAAAAAAAAAAAAGACTGACACACATTGGGTGAGCTCTTTGGCTAAATAAATGTAATTGAAATGAAAATATTCTATAATTTTATCAGATAGAGAAGAGAAAGAAATGAAAGAAGGGAAAAGTTAAAATCTTATTCCTATATGACTTTTCTGAGGTTAAATCTTACAATGGCTAAGTCAACAAGCAAAATGGGGTTTACGTTAATAAATTGCATTTCTCAACAAAGGTGAAAGATGCATGTGAAAACAGACGAAGAATACATTTATGTTAAATACTTGAAGCATTATGTTAGTCACATCACCAAGTAATTCAACTGACTTTGTGAAAAATAAATTTGGTATGTTGTTGCACTCAGAGACCAACAGTGGGTTGTTGGCCTTCTAATGTCTTGCTTCTTCACTGGGTCTGTTATTGCGATGAGGCAATGATTAAGGACACGGCTTTGACATCAATCCAACCCGGATTAAAATTTGAATTCCATCATCCACTAATTTTGAGGATTAAATAAAATGACTTAAACTCTCAGTTTTAAATTTCTCATCTATAATACTGTATAGGACAGTAAAACCTGTTTTGCAGAATTAGTGTGAGTTTTACTTGAATTTATTACATGACTGCTTAGCAGATATATATCTTATGGTCAATATTTGTATCAACTTTATTTCATTCCTAGAAAGGAAGAGAGATGCAACCAGAAAGGTCCCGAGGCTGTCTGAGCACCCTAACTCTCTAGACACATGCAAACCTACTTGCTATTTTTGGACTGATCCAGTTTCAGCTTTATAGGTTTTGGCCACTACCTCTTTTCTAATAATGGAATAATTCATATTAAGAAAATCTGAACCCTGTGTTTTCAACTTTTTTATTTCAAAAGGAGTTTCCTCTTCATAGAGATTTATCTAAAGGAGTTTAAACCTACTAACAACTAACTTGTTTACTATCAGAACTAATTTTTCAGTTCTGTCTTTCAATTTTTGCTTATTTTTATTTTATAAAATGTGGGTAACTGAGAATATTGAGATTATTAAATAAAAGATGTCAAGTACTCCTTTGTCTATTTGTTATAAAGTAGAAAAGATCGTAAAAATATAAAGCGTGGGAACTTCTAAAGATAACTCCACCTCCACATTCTTTGGAGGAAATGATTTTTGTCTACTCCAAACAATGATGCTTAACACAATTGAAAGTTGGCACATTTTCGGTAAACAGCACTTTCCTGGTAGTGTGGAGTCTGCTGTGTATTCTTTTTGTGCCAGACTTCTTAGTATCATTTGATCTGTAAAACATCAAAGTTTCCTCTACAGTATTTTATTTGCATCTTTGAAAAGTCTGGACAGAAAGGAATTTTTATTTTAATTTGAAGAGTAATGAAACAACTTTTAAACTATCAAAAATATTTCTTGCAATATTTTGGATTATGTCTGTCCCCACAAAAAAATGAAAAAAATAACAACTAGCAGAATACACATAGTAGATATATAACATGTTTGGCTTTAATATCTCCAGAGGATATGCCTCAGATATTAAAAAAGGTAAGAGATTCAAAATGCTAAAAACCAACACTTCTCCAATTTTGAATTACACAACGAAAGAGAAAAACAAAACCTCAACAACTACCTTTTAGTGTGGGGATTATTTGAATAAACATTCTAACTTTTTGTGTGTGTTTATTTTTTATTTTAAAAAGAATAAAATAAAAATGATTAAGAATTTCAAAACAAGATGATAGGAAATTAATAATGATTATTATATTGCATATCGTCATCTTCAAAATAGTTGCTCACATTACCAGATATAGGCATGCAAAATTGATTAAACCATATAAGCACTAACTGTTCTTTTTAATGAACTAATAGACTGTGTAGTGCAATTATCTTAGCTATCTCGATGTATATATATATATATATATTTGTTGTTGTTTTGTTTTGTTTTGTTTTGTTTTTCCCCTTCCTTCTTTTCTCCTTTCTCCCATCCTAGTTGATCTTTCCTTTTGAGCAATTTCTTTCCCTTTCACAATATCTACTGTATATTTTGGATTTTATTGGCTCTTTCAGTTTCTTATACTGGGGAGACAATATGTTTGCACACGCAAGTCTGATTTATCTCACTTGTGAGTATGGTCTCTAGTTGCATCCATTTACCTATAAAAGCCTGGAGTTTATTATTCTTTATAGCTGAGTAGTACAAAATAGCACGTCTTTTTTATTCACTCTTCGCTTGATGGGCATTTGTGTTGTTTCTAAGATTTAGCTATTAGAAATTGTGCTGCTATAAACATGGGTGCACATGTATTGCTGTGGTATGATGTTTTCAATTCTTCTTGAAAAATATCCAGAAGGGGAATAGCTAGGTGGAATGGGACCTCTAATCCTAGTTTTTTGAGGAATCTCCACACTGATTGCCAAGTGATTGTACCAGTCTACACTCCCACCAACAGTGAAGAAAGGTACTTTCTCCCCACAGCCCTGCCAGCATTTGTAATTGGATGATTTTTTGATGATAGCCATTCTTTCTAGAGTGAGATGGAATCTCAGTGTTTTAATTTGCATTGTTTGAATGACCTATGATGTTGAACATTTTTTCACACACTTGGTTGCCTTTCTTATTTCCCCATCTGAGTAGTGTGTATTCATCTCAGATACCCATTTTTGGATTTGGAGAAATTCTAACTTTTACCAGTTTCTTAATCAGTATATAGTGTCTTCATCATGACTAAATTGTAGGTAATGAACATTTTGGTAATTTATTTAAAGGCTATATTTAAAGTTTTTAATATTTCCATTAATTTTTAAAATCTGCTTAATATAAATTTAGTCTCTTTTTGCTTAGTTTTCTCTATGATTTATGGTAGTTTATAAATTCTTTCTTTAATTTTCCCATTAATACTTTAAGTATTTGGAATTTATGTCATGCATTTACAAGTTTAGAATTGTAACTTATTTATCAGTTATATGTTTTAGTATTATATATGATTCTCTTTATCTCCAGTTACCTCTCTGTTAATGATTGTTTTGACTGAAAGTCAGTTTTATTTGTTAGACACATGGCTTTGCTTAGAACAAGTTCAGTGTCATTTTTTTCTGTTTATTTTAACATTGCTGCATCCTCCTGTTGACACCATAAAACAAAATTTATTTAATCAATTTTGTAATGTCTGATATTTAACTGGCAAGTTACTCATTTCTATTTATCATGATTATCAATCTATTTTGACTTATTTCTATCTTTCAATTTGGTGAAAATTTATTTTGATTCTTTTATCCTTTTTTTGTGTTTTTCTTTCTTCTTTTAATTTATTTAAAAAATTCTGTCCTTTTCCTCTTATGCCAGATTGGAAATTATACATCCTACTTACATTCTTTTAGTATCTAATCTTAAAAATTTTAAAAATCAATTAAATGTTTGGTACATTTTAGATATATGTAATGATCACATTAATCATAGGGGATTTATACCTGTATATGATATATTTTGGTTCTTTTTCTCTATTCCCTTCCCCTTCCTTCAACTACTCTTTTCCTCCTTATTTAAAAAAGTTTTGTTTCCACTTTTCTCTTCTTTTTTCTTTTCCCTTCCTTCCTTTCCCTATCCCTCTTCCCTAATTCACCTTCCCATTTGAACATTTTCTTCCTAGTTCACAATACCTATTATACATTTTGATCCTTATTTACACTTTCACTTTCTCACACCAGAGAAACAATGTGGTAGTTATATATGTGTGTCCAATTTATTTCACTTAAAAGTGTGGTCTCAAGGGGCATCCACTTACCTACAAATGTCTCAAGTTTATCCTTCTTTATGGCCAAGTAGTACTCCATTGAATTAAAAAAAAACACATCTTCTTTATCCATTCATCGGTCGAAGGGCATTTGGGCTCTTTCCAAGATTTAGCTATTACAAACTGTGCTGCTATAAACATGGGCATGCACATATCACTGTGGTGTAATATTTTTAATTCTTTTTTTTTTTTTTGAGGCACCAGGGATTGAACTAATGACCTTGCACTTGCCAGGCAGGTGCTTAGGCTGCTGAGCTAAATCCCTGGCCCAATATTTTTAATTCTTTCAAGAAGATATTAAGGAGGAAAATAGATGGGTCAAATGGAACCTCGAGTTTTAGTGTTTTGAAGAATTTCCACAGGGATTGCACCAGTCTACATTCCAACCAACAGAGGAGAGGGATTTCTTTTTCCTCACATACCAGCCAGCATTTGTTATTGGTTGATTTCTGGATAATAGCCACTTTTTCTGAAATGGGATAGAATCTCAATACTGTTTTAATTTGCATCTCTCAATGACCAGAGATGTTGAACATTTTTTCATGTATTTATTTGCAATTTGTACTTCTTCATTTGAGACGTGTGTATTAATTTCAGATGCCCATTTTTAGATTTAATTGTATAATTTTTTTTTTTGCAGCACCAGGGATCAAACTGATGACCTCACACTTGCCAGGCAGGCACTTATGCCACTGAGCTAAATCCCTGGCCCTTGTCTTTTTGAGACAGGGTCTTACTATGCTGTTCAGACTGGCCTTGAGCTCACTTTGTAGCCCAGGCTGGTCTCGAACTCTCAACAATCCTCCTGTCTCAGGCTCCTGAGTGCTGGGATTATAGGCATGCTCCACCAGGGCCGGCTTTTGAGTTCTTACATATTCTAGATATTAGTCTGTCTGGGGAACAATTGGTAATTTTTTTCCCACTCTGTAGGTTGCCTCTTCATTCTGCTGATGATTTCTTTTGTTGTGCAAAAACTTTTTAATAAGATGAGAACCCAGTTGTTGATTCTTTGTAATATTTTCCATGAGATCTGGGTTTTGTTCATAAAGTCTTTGACTATCTCTATGTCTTCAAGAGTTCTACGTATTCTCTCTTGCAATAGACTTAGTGTTTCTGTTTTAATATTTAGATCTTTGATCCATTTTGATTTTAGTTTAGTGCATGGTGAGAGACATGGGTCTAGTTTTAGCATTTGGCATATGCAAAGCCAGTTTTTCTAGCACCATTTATTAAAGAGGTTATCTTTCTTCCAGTGAAGGTATTGGCCCTATTGTTGCAGATAAGCTGGTTGAGTGAGTTTCTGCACTGTCCAATATGTTTAATTGCTCCCCAGGTTTCTCTCTCTCTCTCTCTCTGCCAATACCATCTTGTTTTATCACAGTAGCTTTGTAATATAATTTTTTTTTGGTACTGGGGATCGAACTTATGACTTCGCACTTGCCAGGTAAGCACTTGTGCCACTGAGCTAAATCCCAACTTCCCTGTAATGTAATTTCAAGTCAAAGATTGTGATGTCTTCTGCCTTGCCTTTGTTGCCCAGAATTATTTTTGCTATTTTAGGTCTCTTCTGGTTACAAATCAATTTTAGGATTGCTTTCTCTAATTCTGTGAAATATGCTAATGGTATTTTGACTGAGATTACATTAAATCTGTGTAATAATTTTGGGAGTATGGCCATTTTAACTATGTTGGTTTTTTCTACCCAAGAGCAAAGGATATCTTTCCATTTTCTGATGTTCTCTTTGATATCCTTTTTCAGAGTACCGTAGTTTTCAATGTAAAGATATTTTACTTGCTTTGTTAGATTGATTCCTGTTTTATTTTTTTCAATGCTATTATGAAAAGTATGGTTTCCTCAATTTCTCTCTCAGGGAGTTTGTTATTTGTGTACAGGAAGGCAATTAATTTTTGAATGTTAACCTTATATCCAGTTATGTGACTGGATTTGGTTATTAAATCAGGAAGTTTTTTGATGGGGTTTTTGGGGTCTTTTGAGTAGTATATCATGTCACCTGTAAATAATGATAATTTAAATTTTTCCTTTCCTATCTTTATTCCTTTTATTTCTTTCTCTTGTCTAATGGCTCTGGTTATGTTTCCAGAACTGTACTGAATAAGAGTGGTGATAGTGGACATCCTTGGCTTGTTCCCAGTTTTCAAATGAAAGCTTTCAGTTTTTGACTAGTATGTTCATGGTTGCTGGTTTGTCATAGATGGCTTGCATCAGATTGAGATGAAGACCACCTATCCCAATTTTCTGTAGGGTTTTTAAATCATGAATGAGTGTTAGACTTTGCCAAATGCTTTTTTGTGTGTCTATTGAGATGATCATGTGATTTTCCTGTTTTTGATTTTGTTCATATGGTATATTTCATTTATTGATTTGTATATGTTGAACAATCCCTGCATCCTTGGGATTAATCCTACTTGGTCATGGTATGTAATCGTGATGATTTTCTGGAATCTGCTTAACACTGTCTTATTGAGAATTTTTGGGTCTATGTCCATCAGGGAAATAGGACTTTAGTTCTCTTTTTTGGTTGAATCCTTCTCAGATTTTGGGATCATGGTAATTATTGCTTCCAAGAATGATTTTGGGAGTATTACTTCCCTTTAAATTCATTAAGGAGTTTAAGGAATAGTGGCATTAGATCTCTGAATTTCTTGTAGAATTCAGCAGTGAATCCATCAGAACCTGGGCTTTTCATTATTGGTAGGTTTTTAATTGTATGCTCAATTTCATTGATTGATATTGGGCTATATAGAGTTTTCTTTTCTTCTTCTTCTTCTTCTTCTTCTTCTTCTTCTTCTTCTTCTTCTTCTTCTTCTTCTTCTTCTTCCTCTTCCTCTTCCTCTTCTCCTCCCCCCCTTCTTCTAGTTCTTTTGGTTTTTTGAGACAGGGTCTTGTTGTGTATTCCAGGCTAGTCTCAAACTCACTCTGTAGCCAAGACTGGCCTCAAACTTATGGTAATCCTCCTGCCTCAGCCTCCCAAGTACCAGGATTACAGGCATGTACTACCACACCCAGCTAGAATTTTTATATTTTCTTGATTCAGCTTTGGTAATTCACATGTGTCTAGGAACCTGTCCATTTCTTCTGTGTTTTCCATCTTCCTTGAGTACAGGTTCTTGAAGTAGGCATTGATGATTTTCTGGATTTCTCCAGGATCTGTGTGGTTTTCATTCTTAAATGCATGGATTTGAATCTTTTTATTCTCTTTTTTTTTGATAAGGTTGGCTAGGGGCTTGCCAATTAATTAATTAATTAACTTTTTTTTTGTCTTTTGAGACAAGGTCTCACTATGCAGTTCAGGCTGGTGTTGGGCTCACCTTGTAGCCCAGGCTGGTCTCAAACTCACAATGATCCTCAAGCCTGGGGTTACAGGAGTGTGCCACCATGTCTGGTGGGCTTGCCAATTTAATTTAATTTTTCAAAGAACCAACTCTTTGATTTATTTATTTTTGTAATGTTTTCTTAGTGTCCACTGTATTGATTTCTGTTCTCATCTTTATAATTTCCTCCCTTGTATAAGTTTTGGGATTGACTTGTTCTTATTTTACTAGAAGTTTGAGGTTCAACATTAGGTTATTTATTCATGCTCACTCTATTTTCCTGATGTGAAAATTCATTGCTATAAATTTCTCTCATAGGACTGCTTTCATTGTGTCCCATAAGTTCTGGCATATTGTATGGGCATTATCATTTAATTGTAAAATCTGCCTAATTTTTTCTTTAATTTTATTTGTGACCCATTGATTGTTCAGGAGGCTATTATTTAATTTTCATGTGTGTTCATGTAGTTTTTGTGAGTTCTTTTGCCACTGACTTCTAATTCATTGCACTATGGTCTGATAACATCCATGGGACAATTTCAATTCCTTTGCACTTACTTAAGCATGTTCTGTGGGCTGGTATGTAGTTTATTTTGGTTGAACATTACATGTGCAGCTGAGAAGAATGTGTATTCTGATGTTGTGGAGTGTACTCTGCAGACATCTACAAGTCCACTTGTTCAAAAATTTTATTTAGTTTTGCTATATCTTTGTTGATTTTATCTCTTGTTGCTCTATCTTGTTGATCTTTCTCTTGTTGTACCAGTGAAGTATTGAGGTCCCCATTGCAATTGTGTTAGTGCTTGCTTGATTTTTCATGTCTGGTAATATTTGTTCTATATAGTTGGGTGTGCCAGTATTTGGTGCTTTTATATTTATGATTGTTATCTCTTAGATTTTTTCCCTTTACAAGTTTGTCTCTCTTGACCAGTCTTGGCTTGAAGTTCAATTTATCTGCAAATAGAATAGCTACCCCAACTTTTTGCCAGCTTCCTTCATATGAAACATTATTTTGCATCCTTGACTTTCAGTATATGAATTTGTTTTTGAGTTAAACGTGTTTCTTGTATGCAGCATATTGTTGGGTCTTAGTTCTTGATCCAGGTTTTTTTTTGGGGGGGGGCTTGGTGAATTGAGACCATTCATATTGAAAGTTATAACTGATAATGTATTGGCTTATCATTGTCATTCTATTTTCCTGCTGTTGGAAACATTTTTCCCCTCTGTTTAATTATTTGTCTTGCCTGGTGGATTCTTTCTACTGGTGTTCTCGGAATTGTAGTCTTTATTATTTTTTTCTAAAATATATTTCAGAACATTTTGGAGAGTTGGTTTGGTGGTCTTGAATTTCTTCAGTTGTTCTTTGTCGTGGAAGTATCTTATTTCTCCATTGATTTTGACAGGTAATTTTGCAGGGTACATCAATCTGGGTTGGTGGTGTTTTTTTTTGTTTGTTTGTTTTGTTTTGTTTTTTCAGGACTTAAAATACTTTACTCCAAACTCTCCTTGACTTAAAAGTTTGTGTCTGCTGTGATTCTGATGGGGCTTTCCTTTATAGGTGATTTGTTTCTTTTCTCTAATAGCTTTTATTATTCTATACTTGTGTTGAATTTTTGGAACCTTGACTATTACATGCATGGTGTAGATTTTTTTGATCATGGCTAATTGGAGTTATACATGCCTTACTTATCTGCACTTATCTACTTAGCTGTATGTCAAATGCTTTTTCTGTGCTTGGGAAGTTTTCTGGCATTACTTCTGTGAACACATTTTTATGTTTGCACTGGCTCCTGCTTTATCAATGATTCTTATCAATCTTATGTTGCCTTTCTTTGTATCAAACTGAAGCTTTTGAATTGACTTTTCATGGTCTTTTGCTTTTTATAGAAGTCTTTTTATTCACGATTTCTACCTGCAATCCTGTCTTCTCAGCTTGATATTCTGTCCCCACCTTGGTTCATTCTGCTACATAGACATTCAATGAAATTTTTAATCTGTTGGATATCTGCTTGAATATGTTTCTTTCTTATGTTGGGTATTCATGGTTTCCATCATTTTTCTAAATGCTTCCATTTTTTTAAATCTCTGTCTACCATACACTCACTGAACAAGTCCTCCGTTATGATTGTTATTGATTGTCATCTCTTTTTTTTCAACCTGAGAGAATATTTCTGATCTGATTTTCTCTATGGCAATATTCAAATGTTTAAAATTTCTGTTGCCACTATTTCAGAAAATTCAGGTGGATGGCTTCTGATTTCTTCGATCTCATTGTCCCTTGGACTTTTCTTGTGTAGGTTGGGAGTCTGGAGCTGCATTTTGTGTCTGCATCCTGTCATTTTCTACTTTTTAAATTTTAGTTTTCTGTGTTAATGTTTGTATATTGCTTATGGTAGGTAGCTTTATCACTAGTATTGAGGCTTAGCTAGGAAACATCTATACCTAAGGTACTTCTTCTAGATGTATCTGGCTCTTGGCCTTTCTCTCTGTTCCAAGATCCTACCTTCCAAATATGTTTGGGATGAGAAGTTACTATCTATTTGGCCCAGAACCCAGTACTTTGGTACTGGACCTTGGTGATGGTTATGACTCCAAACAAGGAGTCATGCAAGGGAGAACAAGTGATTACAACAGGTCTGATACTCTGGTAGTACACAAGTAGTACACGGTAATAACAACAGCATCAAGCACAGTCTAGAAATTGACAAACCGTGGTAACTATTAATTTGGTATCTTTAACAATAGGAGCAAGACCTACAATTATTATAACCAATCCAACATAGACGAGGAACTCGTGTGCAGTGAGTTTTCCCTGACTAGAGTGATTTTACTCTTAAGGATGGGGGGTTAAGAGGGACATAGAAAAAATAGAGGAGCAAATGAAAAGATATGTGGTAGAAACAAGGCTGAAAGACAAAGGTTGACCACTCAAGCTTTGAGAAACTGGAGAAGAGGAATGTAGAGAAATAATAAAGGAGAAAACAAGAGGATATTGAGGCAAACCAGAAAGACTAGAGACAAAGTTCACTCACATGAAAGAATAAAAAAAATCAAGAAAGATAGTTGAGATAAGACAGACAAAAAAGTCAAACAAAATAAAACAAGTAATAAAAGTAAATACCTAAGCATCAAAAAAAATAGAAAAAGGAAAACAAACCCCTATAAAATTCCTCTGGCATCCACAGTTCTGAGATAGTGTCCAAGTTTGATCCCAAATCTGT
>RJWT010011441.1:11789-23422 GCA_004365215.1 Cuniculus paca
GGTGTGGGCGGGTGGGATGATATTGGACTAGTCACGCTGCTGTAGCCTAAGGCTGCTTAAATGCCTTGTGCCTCTCCTCTCTCAGGCTTCTGAGAGCAGAGAAGGAGGAGTGGTGCTGCTCCACTCACTACCTTCACAATTGCCACTGTGGTCCCTAACCTTGTTGTTGGTAGAGGTTCCAGTTAGCCTCTATGGTGCATGACAAGAAATAAAACAAAACAAAACACTGGTGGCCTATCAGGGATGGGGCAGCTTCTTGGTCACTTGCACCCACGTGTGCTAGTGAAATTTTCTGCCAGGTTGCAAAGTTTCTGTTTGGAGGAAGACAAAAGAGTGGAGGGGCCTTATATCCCAAATCTGTCTTGTGTGGCTTGCGTTTTCCATTCTATCACAGTCCATCAGTTTTATGGGAGCTTCTCAGAATGGTGGCTCCTGCTCCATGTGCTGGTTGGAGGTCTTGCAGGCAGCCCTGTGGGCTGCTTCACTGTTTTATAAAGACCTGTGTGTATGCTTTGCTTGATCAATAAGTCTCTTATTTCAGATTGATTTTATCAAGAGGATGGATGTCTCTCCTTTTCTTCCAACTTCCTGTGTTTTTAGTTGATTTTCACTGAGTAACTCCAGTGTGGCTCCTCCTCTATTTAGCCATGTCGAATCCTCTCTAATCTTGAAATTTTAATGTGCGTGTTGAGCTTAAAGTCTAAACGTAGTCAAATTTCTGAACTTTTCATGACTAACACAAAACTATTTTGTTTCTTCATATTCTCTTATTGTTCATCATTTTAGTTTTACCTTAATTTTTACTTTCTTTGGTCCCTGTTTTACTTTTGAGTCCTTTTTCTGTTGGATCAAATCTTCATTCAGTATCCCTTGCAGTTATTTTGGTAAGGTGCTGTTGATGATGAATTCTTTCACTTTTTGTTTGTCTGAAAAGTTTTTCTTTCTCTCTTATTCCTATATGATAAATTTGCTGGGTTTGAGTGGTTGATTTAGCCATTTGTGGATATTTTCCTACTGGTTTGGGGCTTCTATTGTCACTGCTGCTAATGTTGATAGTGATTCTGGTTGTTAATATTGTATCTTTGGTGTTTTCATTTTCACAGATGTGCCTACCTGTGAATTTACTTTTTACCTATCCAAACTAATACTTATTGTGCTTTTCAAAGCCAAAGCTCAAGTGTTCTATCATATTTGGAAAACCTATAGCAATTATTTCTTCAAATATTACTTGTTTCCCCACATTTTATTTTTTTTTCTTCTGAAACACCAAATAAACATGCTTTGGGCATTTAAACATCCCCTGTCTCTTTAATTCTCATGCTTTTGATGATTTTGTTTTTCTAGATCATTTTTTAAATTATGTTTTCTAGTTCACTAATTATTTATTCATCTTATAAACTTAAGATTTTAATGTATATAAAACATTTGTTCTGATATTTTTTGTTTTGATTGTTTTTCTTAGTCTTTTTAATAGCAGTTTGTTTTTGTCATCTATTTTATTTTGTATTTATGTTGTGAATTATTTTTAAAAACTGATGCAATTTTAATTATTTTTATTTCTTGTGAATCTTTCTAGTATTGGTTGCTTCTTCTGATTTTTTCCTTTTAATGTTTTATTTACTTGTGTGGCTCATAATTTTGATTTGTGAACTTATATTTGAGTTTTTTGGGGGAGAAATTCTATCAGGCATATGTGGAGAGTATATCTAAGTAGATCTAAGAAGTTTTTGCCTTTGTTTCTGTAAAGTGACCAAGTATTACCAAACTGTTATTACTTTTGATATTAATTACTCCATCTGGCAAATCTGGTTTTAATATTCTGAGGTTTCTCAGTTTTGAATATTCAAGAGAGCCATTTTATCCCACCAAAAGTCCAGATTTAAATAAATTCCTTTTTGGTTGTAGGCCTAATCTAGTAAGCAGATTTATTTTTGTCTTTCAGTTTTCACTAAAGCCATATTCTTTGTAAGTGCTCATTTTATATAAGGTTTCAGTTCCAACTCCTGCAATCCTAAGCTTTGTCTCTAGTTTTTATATGCAATTAAAACACCAAGAACGCTTAGTTCTCTGATTTTAAACCTTTTTATTAAATGCTTGACTAGTAGACTTTTCTTTAGTTTTTCCAAACTTTGCGATACACCCTATTTCATATTTTACCCAGTGTCACTGGTTTTGTAGTTTGAGTTTTTCAGGTTGCATAATCTACCATATTGTGTAAATATTATAAACATGCATACAGTGGATACACCTTTTATTTTATTTTATTTCATTTTATTTTATTTTTTGCAGCACCGGGGATTGAACTCACGACCTTCCGTTTGCCAGGCAGGCACTTAGGCCGCTGAGCTAGATCCCCGGTCCTTGGATACACCTTTTAAACCTTGGAAATATCCTTCTGTTACAAAGCTAAACTGTCATGTATTTTGAAGAGCTATGTGGGAACTGTTAATAACCATATGTAGTCAGGTTGATGTGTGTAAAATAGGTGAGACTATTATGGGTTACAGTTATTATGATACCTCTTGCTTTTATATCAGGCTCATAGAAATTTGTTCATTGGTAAACCATACACATAGTTAATTTGGTATATAACCTCATATATTAGTCAAAAACATACCTTTTTTTTGAACATGAATTTTAGAAAAAAAATGCTTCATCTATTGTAACACAAACCAAAGAAAATATCAGACTTAAAAAACTTGTAAGTTATTGCTTTGTGAGCCTAAATTGTCCCAATTATTAGTAGAATTATACTACAATCAAGACCCACCAAAAAAACTTAAGAGAAATCTGTTTTCCTAAACTGTTACTGTCATGGTGAAGCCCTGGTATAGTGATTTTGGCAAGAAAACAAGCAAATAAAATGTTAATCAAAATCAAGTGGTAAATTATCCCAGTAAGATACCCTAAATATGAGAAGCACCTATATGAGCACCATGGAATCTCTCAATTTTATTTTTATAATACGAAGTGGGGAATAAGTTACACTGCAAAGTAAATATTTATAAAAATATAGAAATAGGATCTAATTTTATCCCTTTTTTTTCATTTCTTACTGTATCTTATTTTATTTTGTTTTAATTCACGATCTTGTGCTTGCCAGGCAGGTGCTTACACCACTGAGCTAAATCCCCAGCTAGCATTTCTTACTATAAAGAGGAAAAAGTTGCTCTGTTTTGTCACTTCCTTCAAATCTTTTTTCCAGTCTCACTTTTTAAAGGGTGTTCACCTTACCCACGCATTTCACACTGTGGTTTGCCCTTTCTACCTCTCCCTTGCTACTTCTCAGTATATCCCATTCCCTTATCTTGTTCTGGTTTTCAAAAATAGCACTTATCTTTTCTCATATATTACATTTATTTATGAATTTATCATGTGTATAATTTTTTGTTTTTTGTCCCCCATTAGGAAATTAAAATGCACCATGCCACGGATTTTGGTGTGTTTTGTTTATTAATGTATTTCCAACAATTGAAACGTACCTGTTATTTCAGAAACGACTTGGAATATGTATAATTTCTTGTTATCCTGCTTACAAATTAGGGTAATATTTTATAATTATTTGTAATTCATGGCCCTTCACATTTTTACTGAGATACTTGAGTACAAATGAAGTATGTGTATGCCAGTTATATTGATTTATCTGAAGGAAAGTTGCCTTGCATAGAATATCAGTTACCATTTGTTGGAAATATGAAGGGAACTAGCCTTTAAATGTCTCAAGGTTTCCACTTTAAACAAATATTTTAAAGTTCATGATGATTTTACTTACACAAATTCTCTTCAGTGGCAATAGAACATGCATAACTTTCTGAGCTTTGCTAAAGATCATACCTCATTTTTTTCTTTGAGTTTTGTGATCATAACAATGACAGGGCTGTCTTCTTGCCAAACCATCTGCCAGAAGTCATTCACGGTGTTGATCATGGGGCCCTGTGTGGCAATGAATGCTCTTTCCTTGCCACTGTAGCCCTGGTTGTAGTAAAGAGACAAAATTGTTGATTTTTAAGTTCATGACTTAGAGTGATAAATTAGATGAAAGATCTTTGAAATGAAAGAGCTGTGTTAAATGAAAAGAAACAAAGATCGTGGCAGCTTCATTGATTCTAGCACTATGATACATGTGGGTGTCTTTCCAGAAGGTTCAGCCTGGTATTTGACAGTGAGGGTTGTAATGCTCAGTCCCCACCAGTGCCCAAGTAGAGATCATTATCAGAGATCTATAGTAATGGCGGACTCCCTGTGAATGATCCACCACCAATTTTGACATGACTTTTAACAAACAGAACTTGCTAGTAATAAAGTTAAATCAAACTTAATCTACTCTAAGGGAAAAGATAAAATAAAATCAACAATTTCTAAAGTCAACATGCTCACTAGAAAGAGATTTGTATTCATTTACTTACCCTGATATAATTAGCATTGATGTAGGTGCTCAATGAATCAGTTACATTTTTTGGTTGTAAACATACTCTGCTGAGTGGATCTAATGAAGAGACAGGAAAGACATAGTAAAGAGGTTTACTCTTTTATCCCCAGGTACCAGTGGCACACATTTGACTTATACATTGCTTGGCAGGCATGTGCCAATGTCTGTCTTTGGTTATGTGTGTGCATTGCTTGATCCATCTGTGTTTACTGAGGGACATTTGGGCACATCTTGATTTGTTTCTCACATAAACCTTGGCAATAGGCTGAGATAAGTTTATATTTCATGCCATTTCCTGGGGCTCTGATTCTTGACTCCATCTCACTTTTATACCCTTTCTTTTTTACTTTATATTTGGAATTTGTGTCAGCTCTCCTTTTCCTGTTATCAGTGTGGAAATGGAAGGATGGCAAACCAGGAAAAAAGAGGTTGCAAACATCAACTCAATTTATTTCCGTGAGTTCTCAGTCTCTTCATAAGATAAAAAAACAACATGTATTAATGCCTACTAGATGTCACACTCCATTCTCAATGCTTACAAATGTTAACACTATTTAATCATTATAAGTCTAATAAATACACCTAAAATAATAAGTATAATTCTTCATTTTTCAGATAAGAAATGGGAACAGACAGGTTAAACAATCTGTTGAAGAGTACATAGACAGGTATAGAGTAATGGAATTAGTTTGCTTATGCTATGCTGTTTCCCTAATGCTAAGATAGCTACAGAAGTTGACATTTACAACACAGCATGTCACAACTTAATGGTTGCATGGGTTTTGTCTTAAAGAGCTGCAAATTCTATGCATTTCAGCGTCTTTTCTCAGAAGGCGATATTAAAAACTGGGGAATCACAAAGAAGTACACTTTCTTCACCCATTCCTGTACCCTGCAGTGACATAGTCAATGAGCACCTCCTGGATTATAAGACAATAAGATGACATCTTACAGTTGCAGGTCAAGCTAAGAACATGATAGAGGAGGTGGGATGGGAAGTGTTAGAGCAAAAGAATTTCATAGAACACATGTGAGTGAGAATGAGAGATAATTAAAAATGTAACAAACCTTGGCACAGCCAACATATTTTAAAATTAATTGTACATATAATTATAGCATTGCTTTAGAAAGGTAATAAAAGGTAATAAAAGCCATAATTAGTTTTAGAAAATGGTTAGCCCATGAAAATATGAATTTTGAACTCATTATGGGTTTAATAGATGGCAGAGATAGAGCACCAACAGTTTTAATAGAGCTAGCATTAGGATTGATAAAGCTGATTTGATCTGAAAGGGATTTAGTTTTGACAAAAGAAAGTCCCTTTCTGCTTGCAGCTACAGATTGATGTCTGAAGACCAAGATGTTTATCTGATCTTTTAAGGCACAGGTTGGCCTTATCACCTGCATCCCTCACAGTATAGAATCTATGGAGATGGAAGCTGGTGCTAATCACTCAAAAGCTCTTCATTTCCCACCAAATTTCCAGAAGTCATGACAAGATTATATGTTCATCATCACTTTTCCATTACTTATTTTGTGCACATAATGTTGTAGTCACTTTTTAAAAAGGCACGGTCTAAATAATACACATGTGCACACACATGCACACACACACACACACACACACCTCTTTTTTAGTAACAACATCTCAGGTCCTTACTGGGAACTCAGTAGGATGCACAATATACGATTCCCTTTCTTACCATCCCTTGCAATTAGTTGTGGCCATGTGACTAGATCCTGACATGCAAAATGTGGGAGCAAGTGACATATGTAACTGTCAGATCATGGAAGCAAATAAAGGGTTCCTTTCTTCTATCACTTCTTTCTCCATCCTGCTGTTTGAGACATGCTTGCTGTGATCAGCATTTTGGACATACAAAGAAAGGTAATGCCTGGGGATGGTGAAATAGCTAGAGAGCAGCATCTAGCTGCATGCTGTGGCAAGGATGCCACATCCACCTGAGAAGGAAATACATTTCCAATATTTATCAACCAGTATGGTTTTGGTTGTATTTATACATTTATACACATTAAAATATTTTTTGAAAAATATTTCAGAGGGGAATAGTATTATCACAAATCAGTTTTGCTTAGAGAAGCATTAGAGTAGGTGTATCCTGCACATCTAGGTTCTATGCATATTCAAAAGTTAGATTCAGGGTTTCTTAATGTCAGAGTTGTGATATCCATTAAGTATAAAAATTTATAGAGTACAACTTGTTAGAGACATTCCTTTAATAGAATAGAGGTATTCCTTTAGGTTTAAAATTAAGCTGCAGGCTAAATGGCATTGCTTTAGGAGCAGTCATAGTGAATAGATCAACCAGGATAGCCCTAAATTGTGTGTAGTACCAATTTCTTTCTACAACAAAACCAAGATCTACTCCAAATCCTTTATACTATGTGGAAGAAGCTATGTTTAGTTAACCACGTGTAATCACTAACCACATGTGGCTATTGAACATTAGCATGTGGCTAGCATGCATCAAAAAATAAGTTTTAATTTTAACTTTGATTCATTTAAATTTAAATTTGTGCAGCCATCTGTAGCTAGTGATTGCTCTTCTGGACAGTACTGGCCTAGAGGATGAAATACGACGTCCTTCCTTACTTAGTAGAGGAGAGCGGCTCTTTAATTATCTTTTCTCAAAGCCTTGTCAGTGGCCCCTTTCCCGTGTGTACCATCTGGTCTAGTCCCATGGATCTAGGGAAATCTCTCAATAGTCCACGTTCTTCTAGTTTCTAGGCATTTGCATGTACTATTTTCTTTGCTTTCTCTCCACAGTGAAATCTTCATTTTTCAGAGCTCAATTCAGGAACTACGTGTTTTCGAAGCCCTTTCTGGCCCTCCTAGGCAGTATTAGGCACTCACTATTTTTGCTTGGGTTCCTTGAATTTTATGTCAGTGTTAATTTTGCGTGTGAAGTACTTAAATTTCTGCCTGCACTCAATGGATTGTGGTAAGCCCCTGGAGGCCAAGGGCTGTTATTTAATTCACTTTTGTATCCCATACAATTTCTATTTGGACTGTGGTATTCAGATTGTTTAATACTAGAATTAATTTTTATTAGAAACACTGCTTTTGACTCTATTTTTTTCTTAGCAAGAGACAAGAACACTTCTATTTTCTTTACTATCCATTGATTATTAGAATTCTCCACAAAGGGCCTAAAGTATGCAGACTTGATAAAAGGCACGTTTGCTTCAGTTTTTATAATGCTACGATTTACTGGAAGCTCTCTATACTGCTATAAACATCTACATTTATGAAATTTTCCTGTCATACTGAATTAGATGTACACTTGAACTTAGCAATTTATAGTAATTTTCAAGTATTGAGAGGTTTCCAGTTTTTAAAAGCAAGAACACAACATATAACTGAGTAGGGAAAAATGTAGATTTCCAACCAAAGGCTTTTACTACATTGGCTGGGACAAATAAAACTTCATCATCAGTATTATTGTCATCACCACTTTTAAAATTTTATTAATGTTATGAATTTTAAATCTATGTATTTGTAAATTTTGTGTAATTTTTTCTGAACAAATGTTTGTGAATTATGTGTTAAGTGTTTTGTATACTATTTATGACATATCTGGTCAGTTTCAATAACAATTATGAATATAATTTAAACACTGATCATTTTTTCTCTGCCCATTTTTATTCTTTCCTTTTTTCCTCGTTCCCTTTTCCCTCCTTCCTTTCCTTTTTCCTCTTTCATCCCTCCTTCCTTCTCTTTTTCTATTTTCCTTACTCTTTCCTCATCTCCTTTTTTTTTTTTCTTGACACTCGGGGATTCAAACTCACAACCTCACGCTTAGCCAGGCAGGCGCTTATGCCACTGAGCTAAATCCCTGGCCCTTGTCTTATTTAGACAGGGTCTTCCTATCCCATCCAGGCTGGCCTTGAGCTCACTTTGTAGCCCAGGCTGGTCTTGAATTTGCAACAATCCTCCTGTGTCAGTCTCCTGAGTGTTGGGATTAGAGGTGTGCGCCACCAGGTCTGGCTCTCATCTCCTTTCTTTATTCCTTCTTTTTTTCTTTTCCCTCTCTCAATATTATTGGGCAGAAGTATAGATTTCTTCCACCAAAGTTGCATTTATTTGTTCCATCAAATCTATATTTATGAAATTTCTCTGGTCTCCCTAAAATATCTATTATAATCTTAAATTTTCTGTTTAACAGACAAAATGACAACTGGATCCTGATATTTTGAGTAACATTTTATCAGACTTTGTCAAAGGCTATTCTTTCAAAATTCTTAAGATTTTTCTTTATAGATGAATTCAAGATACATAGAAAATGGGAAGGAAAGGATTGACTATACCATCAAGGTGACTAGGAGTCAACCTCAAATTCATTGCAAAAGAAAGAGAAGACTCAGGCCTGAACAGTCCAGTATGATAACCACTAGTGATGTGCAACTACAGTAATTAAATTTAACTGGATAAAGTAAAATCTAGAAAACAGCTTCTCAGGTTCATTAACTATTTTTCAAGTGCTCAGTTGTCACATGAGGCTAATAGTTATCATATCGGAAATATAGACCATCCCCTGACCTTAACAAGGCAAGATGGTGATTGTATAGAAACTCACAAGAACCGCATACAAACTGTAAGAGAAAATAGGGTTTTTTAATACTCTGCCTTGGAAACTGTCTACTTCTCTCTAAATATAAGAGTATTTTCTATAACATATCCTGGGATTAATGTTGGGTGATGATTCCATTATCATTTAGGAAGGGAAGGAACCATGAGAAATTTGTTAATCATTTTACATATACTACCTTTTAATTTTTTCAATGGCCTTGTAGGGTAGTGTTGTTATCATTGTTTTTTAGGGATGATAAAAAAAAAAGAAGGCAGAGGAAGATTAAACACCCTACCAACAATTGTAAACTTGTTTTTGTCAGAGTAGGAAATAAGATCTGATTGTAATATGTAGTAGCAAACAAAATGTAACACAACTTGTTGCCTGAACAAATGGCTCATTTGTTTGGAAATTTACCTTGTGGCAAAAATTTAGTATAATAAGAGCAAAACATAATTTAAGTAGAAAACATTACCATACAGTACATTTTTGAATACAAAATAATTGCTAGAATAAATGATGTTCTTTAATCTTGTATATATTGTTTTATATTTGCATAAATAAATTGCCCATGTAAAATAAATGCATATGACATTTATTATTATACTTCAGTGTGTGCTAATAATTACTTCTCAATGTGTGATTAGTATTTTCCTCATTGCTTTTGTGATTTTAGAAGAAAACATTTTTATAATTAATATTTGTTTATATTACAAAATAATTTTAAATAAATTTGATTGCATCATTTTAATGTTTCATGTAGAGTGTTCTGAGTCAGACTGACCCTGTCTTCAGAGAAAAAGCTATCATTTAATTAGGTCTTGGCTCCCCATATATCTGCTGGAAAACATACTTCAAATGTCATAGCTTTACCATTATACCTAGGGTGACAAACTTTTAAATTTTAGAGGAGTTTATTATAGGTTAAAACAATAAAAACAACTATAATATTTAAAATCTTGATCATTTGAGTCTTTTCTGGTAATTTTCAACCAGTAGTGTGGCTGTCCAAACTTTATTTCCTAAGTTACATTTTTTGTAACAGGAGTGGGTGAGGTGTTTGGGCTAAAGGCGTTTTCAACAGAAAATCCATCACTTGCAGCAGTTGTCAGCGCAGGTGTCCTGGCTGAGCAGTCCACCCAGTTCTGGGAATGGAAACGTTGACGCAGGATTGGGAAGCGGTTGTCTGATATCCTCTGGCCAGGAAATAGAGAGGCTGAACTTTGAAGGAACCCTAACAATTTCCAAATCCTTGTGAAATTAAATGATAGATTGCATATATATATATATATATATATATGATAATGTATATGATAATTATGATTGACATATATGCCCTACGCTTAATGTTTGATATGTTTTTGATGAAAATTTTAGAAAGAGAAAGAAGTTGAGAGAGGAGGGGAAGAAGATTCCAGTTTTCCTGCATCTTCATCAATATTTTTTATTGCCTATCATTTTTATCACAGTCATCTTAGGGATATGAAGTAATATCTCATTTTGGTTTTGATTTCTCTGATGGCTAACAATGCTAAACAACCTTTTACAAGCATATGGGTAATTTGTGTATCTTCTAAGGAGAAATGCCTATTTAAGTCCTTTGTTTATTTTTAAGTTATGTCATCTTTTTATATGATTTTCTCTCATTCTGTGTGCTGTCTTTCTACTTTCTTGATTTGAGGCACCAGATGTTTAAATTTTGATGAAAGCTAATTTATCTACTTTTTGGGGGGTTCCTTATACTTGTACTGTCATACCTAAGAACCATTGAGTAACTCCCGATTTTTTGAAAACTTATAACTTTTTTCTTTTATAAGTTTTATAATTTCAGCTACCTACAGGTAGGTATCTGATTCATGTAGAATTAAGTTTTGTATATCACCATGTAAGGAAAGGTTGAATTTATTTAATTTTTTTTGCATGCAGGTATCAAGTTGTCTCAGCACCACTCTGGAAGAGACTCTCCTTCACCCATTAATTGCTTGACACTAGAGATGAAAATCACTTGACCATAATGTGTAGCATGACAAAGTTTTATAGCCACATATCTACTGGAACAGTGAGTTGGTCATTATTATGAGAGTAAAGCAAGACAAAGTTACTAAGAGGTAAGGTGAATGGAAAAGGCTTGTCTTGTGCTTTACAATATGAATTATTAACTCAAGAAACTTACTTGGCAAAATGGTCTTATAGCGATTTTTTGTTCCATGACGTGGAATGTCAATTTCTTTGGGATCCACAAAGTTCATTGGTATTTCCTACAAAAATAAATGATACCAAATTAGTGCATGTAATGCTGACACAAAGAAAATCTTCACAGGGGGCTATTTGATCTGCACTTGATTGGACTTCAAAGCCATTTATAAAACAGCAGGCTACCTCCTCGGGCTGACCTACACCCTTCCTTTTATAAACACGTTGGTTGCACCCTTTCAAGATAGCTTCTAAGAAACAGCTCTCTGTGTTAGACAATATTATTTTATATGTAGCTGTGAAAGAGAAATAAAACACTTTGCTTAGATTTAAAAAATCTTGTGACATAACTGATGGAATTATATAGACAGTTCAAAGTCTTTTTAAAAACAGTATAGTCAAGGGTTTTCAAATCTTTA
>RJWT010011442.1:0-11753 GCA_004365215.1 Cuniculus paca
ACTGGAAAATAATTACAATTTAATCATAAAATCTATTTGCAATACATCTGTGGAATCAAAAATGCCAAGAAATATGCTTTTCTAGAATTTCTTCTTGCATCCCTAGTTTGGAGTGTATTATGAAGAAAACACAGGGTAAAAACAGGACCTTGTGTTGTTATATCCTATTACACACATGAATATCAAAGGTAGTGTTATGAAAGACAGATTTTTGAAAAATAAAAAGTTTTTCTGTATTTTTGGTGACTATATGTGAATATACTGGTGATGATAATTTTCTCGTTCATCATACTCTTTGCAAGCTGGTGGTAACACACGTTTGTAGTAGGAAACTTTCTCATCATGCTTTGCTAAAGGTTGTTGTTGCGATGAGGGCTCAGTACAGATAAATTTGACTGTCTGCAGTTAGTACTCCAGAAATCCTTCAAATAAAAGGAGTGTCCTTTTAAATGTCCCTTCTTTGACCATAATAAACTCAAATCTACAATTCCTATGCTGATATATAGTTATATCCTATAAAATTAAGGTGCAAATAAGTCAGAAAAAAGATGATTCTGTGTAGTCACTTCTCTAAGAAAAATTAATGAGCACTTTTGAAAGCAAATGTAACATTGCAACTGCTCTGTGCCATCGAGATAAATCAATATTTTTAAAAATAGGTCATGTGCTCTTTAGAGCATGAGTCACAAGGAACATTTTTGATCTAGCACCAATCATATTGTTTAGATTCTTCCTGATAACAAGGCTTCTACAGTGTTCCCAGGTCCCAGAGGAAACGACTGCAGGACTCAGTTTGTATTGGAGGAAGTGGCCACCCACTGCCACGGGTGACAGCTGGTGGTCCTTGGATAACTGTTATCACACAAGGATTCATTTTGTTAGCGACAAGGAAAGACATCTCCACCTATTTCATATTCTCATCTCAGCGATGTGGGTTGGGGTTTTAGGTCGATGCCATTTAGAAGTAAGGATGATATTTATTCCAAAAGTAGTGGAGAATGCTCAAAATCAACCTAATATATGGAAGATTAAATACAGAAGAAAAATAAGAGAGGAACCGTGTCATGGTAATAAACCTTCTGCTGATTCTGAAAAAGAACTACTTTTTTAGATCCTTGGAGTTTTCTAGCCAAAATATGCTTCTTCTTGCTTTCAGAACCTATTTAAGGAGAGAGTACATCCAGTATCACATGATTTTTCTAAGCCCTTCTGAAAATTTGATTGTAATTTTCCAGGCACTTCTTTCTAGGTCTTCCTGCAGCTCACTGTGCAAGGATGACCCACTTCTGATCAGTGAAAAATTAGGGGAAGTCTGCTGGAGAGGGGCCCTTTGTGTCTGGGAAAAAGTGCTTTCCTGGCACAATGGACTGCTCTGGCTGCTTTCTCATGTTATTTCTAGAACTATGGAAGCCACAGAAGGGACAGTGGCCTGACAACTATTAGGTTAAAAGACCAACTTCCAAAATTAGCCCAGTAAAAAGTAGCAAAGGACTAAACCTTGATGGCACTGTTGAGGTGCTGTTCCATTATCTTTTTCCTACCTCCAGCCACTTTCTTCTGTGGGCTATTAGTGTCTTTCTTGTTTAGGCCACATAGTTCTCCTTACTATTGCTTACACCTGAGAACATTCTAACCTAAAAAACTTGCTCTTTTATCTGCAAGTAAGTGAGAGTGAAGTAAGTGAAAGGTAAGTGAAACAATTAGGGCTAAACTTTCTTGTTTATCACACTGAGTTAATTAACTTGAAACTGTATTTGTATTTTGTTTTTCATTACTGTGTGTGTGTGTGCCTGTGTGTCTGTGTATGTGTTTCTCTGAAGGACTTGTGATTTTTATCAATATTTCCTGAAATGTCTTTGTTAATGACTTTTGCTTTGATTATCATTCAAATGTCTTAAAGAAGTAGAGATTTTAGGTTTTAGTTAATTTAAGAGATGGAGTAGGAGGAGGTAAATTATGATTGTCAATTACTTTTTTAGAGAGAGAACATTTGTAATTAGATCTACAATTAACTTTGAATAATTCAACAGTGTGCTGTGCTGTTGAAATGAATTTAACAACACAGATGTTTTAAATGACAATATATAGTTACTCATAATAACCCCTTTGTAAAATCTCGTGATCATGTAAGGTCATTTAGAGAGAATTATGAGTTTATGCATAATAAGTCAATGTTTTTCAATTTAAGAGAATGAATACAGCATGATTTTTATCACCTCATCTTTCCTTGCAGCTAATTATATACATGAGTCCTGTAGAATGTAGATTCATGTTTGTTTCACATATTATCTATATTGATAATAGTAATAATCAACTTCTATAGAAAATATTATGTGCCAGGCTCTGTGCTTTGCATATCAATTCTTTTACTCTTCACAAATATGCTCAGAGATAGTTATTATTATCACATCTTTTCAAATGAGAGAACAAAGGCACAGAGAGACAAAGTGATTTGCCAAATGCAAGACAGCCAATAGTTTGAAGCAATTCAAACCCGATATCTGTTGGATCATTATCTTCTGATAGCTGTAGCATGCCCACAGTTCATCTCATAAAAAGTAGGTAAACATAAATTTCTGTGAAGATCGGATCATAATCATTCTTAATGCTGACTGAGATTTATGTTTATGGAGTGTGTGCTATTAAGTGCTTGAATCTATGATCCCATTTAATCTTCATAGTAATCCTCTTAATTAGGTATTATCATTATTCAGTTTTATAGGTGAATAAAGTAAGGTTCAGAGCAGCCCTACAGCTTATACATGAGTGATACGTGGACATTTTATGCTGTGTCATATCTGCTTACGGAATATGTATGTTCTTGACCAACTTTTCCTAATAAAATGAATAGCTCATCATATTCTGCATGATACACACATATTATTCTGCCTTCTCTCATGTCTAAATTACCTATGTCATATTCTTCCTAATGAGCAAAATAAATGAACTGCATGTATTTACTAGTTTAAATAAAATGACCGTTGGATTATTCACTCCGTAGTTCATAGCATTGTATAATAAGTCAGTGAAGTTAACAAAAATAAATTACCCATTACAATATTTCAATTTAACTGGGAATGACCCAGGATATTTACACCTTAAGAAGTAACATTTGGTGGAGCTCTTTATGTGACAAACTGAGAGTTCAAGTAATATCAATGTCATCAAATAGTCCTTTCTTCTTGGCAGTAGTTTTGGGGGTTAGTCTCCTGAGCACTCTCCTAGTTTGTAAAAATAAAACAGTATTAACAAATCATCAGAAGATGTTTGCCTCCTTAGGGGATGTGAAAACGAGGCAAACTTGCAATTTTCTGGACTTAAAAAGATTGACATGAGCCAAACATGGTTGTGCACACATGTGATTCTAGCACTCAGAAATCTGAGGTAGGGAGGATCACTGCAAGTTTGAGGCCAACCCAGGCTACATAGTGAGATCTTGTCTTGGAAAACAAAACAAAACAAAAAACTGACATACAAGAATATCATGTCCATTTTTGAAACAGAGATATTGCTGTAATAAATCAATGAATCAATGAATTAAAATAATCCATCTCCAGTATTGGAAATTTTTACTCATCAGCCTGATTTAATTATATTTGCATTAATATTTTCAATTTAGTTCATACTATTTAATGTAGTTATATTTAATTGGGATTACAAATCATCAAATGTGATAACAAGATTGAAACATCTGATGTATAACAATAACTACTAACAATTTTATAAGAAAACAATATTTTATTTCGATTTAATAAAGCAGTGCATAATAGTAATGTCCTGTAGTGTTTTAGTGTCTTGTGAAAATGTCTTTCTGTTTGATGGGAAGTGGATTCAGATAAGTAGCGATATAGTTTTTATACTTCCACCTGGTAATGGCTAGGATTAAACTTCTACTGGCATACATCATTAAATACTAAATATTTGGGTATTATAATGGAGGTCAATTAAGATTCTAGAGGATTTGTCTTAGAGAAGTTACAAGACCTTGTAAGATGGAAAGAGAACTCAGTTTTCAGCAAAGAACGAACATAGTGGAGATATCTGAAAGTGGAAAATAGAAGGAACGTTAAATCTGAAACAGAGGAATAATATGGGCTAATTCCAAGAGCAATAAAGAAAAAAATGGCAAGAGAATAGTCAGGAAACAGTGCAAAGGGAGTCAAGAGATTAGGAAGAGGACTGAAGAGCTGGAATTCAGAGGTAGAAAAGAGCTAGGGAAAGCCCATATGATGCTAATGTTTCCTCATAATGGTCAAGTTGCAGTTTGCAGTTTCTTAGTGAAAAGTAGGTCTTAAGTCTTTTTTGGGGGATTGGGGGGGAGGCATAAGGCTGTACAGTTTTTTTGCTGATCTGAGTCTTATTCTTTCCTGATGGAGTCACAACATCGTGAGTACACAACACTAAACAGAACTAATAACGAACATATACATTTATAGCATTCATGTTCATCTACTTTCTGCAGATATAGGAAACATAAGACAATACAGTTAAAATGAGGAGATCTGTGATTAGGAAAATGAATAAATATGCACGAAACCCTTGAAAGCTGCAAAAAATGTTACAATATTTTCAAACAGTTGATCTCAGAATCGATGTAATCTTACCTTCGAATATGACACCTTACATTCAACAATACAGAGATTGTAAATTGTTGTTTATGTAATCGTATGTAGTAAAATATCATGATAAAAATCTTTATAAGGAAACATATTTTTAAAGCTATTTTCAAACCACAGTGGCAGCAGGGTATAAGAAAGTAATTATCATATTTTACACATCTACTATGTACCAGAAAACGTGCTTCATGCATATGGTCCCTTCTAGCAGAACTGGCGTGCATTTGCTAATCTTATATCTAGATAGTCTCTACAACCAACAAATGCTTTTCTCTGTGCTTTCAACATATAGTACTTGCGCAGTGAAAAAAGCAACATGTTATGTTTTGTGATTTCTTTTCCTTAGAAATTTTATACCACTCATCACTTCCACCATTTAGAAATCTTCCCACCTGTTCTAATTTGATTGGTTATATTTTTTGCTCTCTTATATCATACTGTGTCAAGATGACACGAGCTCATAGGTTAAAAAAAATGTGAATGTATACACGGTCTTGATTTTTCTTTAGTATTTCAAGGCAACTTATTCCAGGACAATCGTGGTAACATTTCCTGCTCAGAATTAACTAGTGGTAATGTCAAATCTCAAGGGTCTAAAATTTGACACCTGTGAAATTTCAGATCTGAATTAAAAATGTAGAGAGTAGGTTATGCTAACTCTGAATCCATGAAGCACAGGATCATTCACTCATACAAAAGATTAGGGCTATGGTATTTCAATCCTATTTTTTTTTCTACTGTAGTCATCTAGATAATTTCATAATAAATATGTGCATATTAAACAGCAAGTTTGTACTTTATGGTTTTTTTGGGTTTTTTTTGTACCAAGGATTGAACTCACGACCTTATGCTTGCCACACAGGCGTTGTGCCACTGAGCCATATCCTAGATCTTTGTATTTTATGTTTTAAAATTATCATGAATGATCAAATAAAAATCCTATTCGTTGGCCTCATCAACATATTTGTAGTTTGGCATGTTTTTGTCATTGGTTTTCAGTTTAATCAGTATTATCTTGAATAAGTAGGAAAGGTCTGTTTGTAATATTGACTAAGCAACTTGTCAACATTTTGATACATCAGATAGTAAACACACAATTACCTTGTATTCTTAATTACAGTTCATACTCTTGTACACTGCTTCAGATCAGCACGTTACATGAAACAAATGAATCTATTAGATTTTCTACTATTTTTTCATTTTATCTATTGAAGCTGTACCTTCCTTCAGATTCTATTATATGAACCCTAAGAAATAAGAGCTATGTTCTACACTGGAGACAGGTTTTATGGACTATGTGTTTTCAAATTCAAATCTCATAATCAGGTGTAAATGGATCACAAGTTGATGAGAGTGAACTGTATGCTTGACAAAATTTAGTCATTATGGTAAAAATACCCATAGATTATCTCTACTTAGTTTTATATTCATATAGTGAGTGTGTTTGTTGTCACATTTGATTTCTAAAAAGTCAGATGTTAAATAAAATTAAATGAGTGGATAATTCATTTGGATCTTAGAGTATTTGATGGACCATGCATGTTTATGATTGGCATGCACATATCAAGATTAAAGAATTAAGGATTTTATGCTATTTATTAAGATGGTAATGGCATTTGATAATGCCAAATTATACAAACATATAGAGACCCATATATCTTTAGAAGATTGCAAGCCAAATACATTTCTTTTGTTGGTATTAAAGGAACCAAAGTTTGCTTTTTTCTTTGCTGCATTGTGAAATAAGCTTTACTACTCTCCAAGGAAAAGTCAAACTGTGCATTTAAAGATATTAATAACTCAAGTTAGGATTGTCTTCAGAAAGCTGTTAAGTGGCTTTGGATATTTTTTGTAGGTGAATGTGAATCAAATTGGTAATGATAATACAGTGATTTTTGAAGAGTTCATCTTTTGTCATTCATCACACTGGATAGAGTAAATTACTAGTTACTTTGTAAAGTGAATCCTAATACATGCATTTCAAGAGTAATTGATAGAATTTTAATAGCGATATACAAGTTTAGTTTCAGTATGCATCTACTAGTGCCATTTATTCTAATAGTTTTAAATGTTAAAGTGTAACAACTCTAAATAGTTTACAAAATATTAATATATATATATATACCAATAAAGTGAAAAAAACATACATTCACTGTTATATTTCTTGATAATGTTATATATATTGTTGAAAGTAAGACTGGTAAAGAATCATTTCTATGGTCTGTTTTTGTTTTGTCAGTTTTGACTATGTGCCTGTTTTTGGCATTTTACCAAAATATTGACCAAGATTATCTTCAAAACTTTTCATGTAAATAATAAAAAATCACTTTCATCTGACTTAAAATCTCTGAATTTTAAAGTGAGTTTAAATAAACAGTCACAGTTTAGTATTTTATACTATATGTGAAACTATAATTGTCAATTGAATTTCCTAGGGTACTACTACAAATAAATCAAACAAAAACTTTAAAATGTAGATAATAGACCATGAAGGGTTGCATGTTAGGAGCCACATATTGGTGTTTAAATGTAGTAAATGTAACTAGAAATAGAGTATAAAACACAATAAAATAATACGTTGATATTTTACTTTATTCTCTGAAATGATTCAATACACTTAATTGAATTAACAACATCTAGGTTAATTATCTTAAAATATAAAGGATGCAAGTGCTTAGGCTTTGTATATATTCCTCTCCTGTTATTTTCTAAGTTTGAGAAGATTCTAAATTTAAGACAGGCATAAAAGATTAATATAAAATATTCTTAACTGGAAAAGAAAGATTTTTAAAGAGGAAAGTTTCTCAAAAACTAAAAATAGAACTCATATATAATCCAGCTATCCCAGCTATCCCTTTCTATATATAGAAAGAAAATTAAATCAGCATGTCAAAAAGCTACTTGCACTCTCATATTTACTGCAGCGATATTTATAATTCACGATGTAATATTTATAAGTCCATTAACAGTTAAAGATTATGGAATACTATTCAGCTATAATGAAGCATGAAATTCTGTCATTCACAATGACATCAGTGGACCTGGAAGGCATCATAGTAAGTGAAGTGAGTCGGGCACAAAGTGACAAACATTACATGATACAATTCATAAGTGAAATCTAAACACATATGGTATCATAGAAACAAAATATCTTATATTGGTTACCAGAGAATGAGGAGAGTAAGAGGAAGAATAAAAGGAGAGAAATTGGACAGTGTGATTATGTGATGAAAGAAATACATTCTAGCATTTTATGAAACAGCAGTGTGAATATAATTTACAACAATGGACTATGTATCTTAATGTAGAAAAGAAATTTGAATGTACTCACCATAAATAATGTTGAAAGTTTAATGTAATGGATATGCTAATTATCCTGAGTTGATCACTGCCCCATGTATACATAAGTCAGAACATCACATGGTACTTCATAAATATGCATAAATATGAATCAGCCCAACATTTTTTAACAATTAAAATATGTACACATAGCTGCCTATGTCCATCATCAGTCACTACAATGTCAGACAATCAACAAAACAAAATAGCTATAGTACACAATGCAATTTTTTTTCTGAAAACTACAAGCTATGTTTCTACTTTAAATGAGAAGAAAAGTTACATAATGAAACATAATTTTGAAGAACAATGAATTAATTCAGAAATTGATCCAAAACATTTTTTCTTTCGCTCTTTTACTTAGTCCTCCGATGATAGGGTGCTCACATGATGCTTTGGAGCTACGATGCTAAGGCTGCAAGTCTTTCACTTAATTGCTATGAAAATTTGGGCAAGTTATTTTACATTTGTTGCATCAGTTTCCTCCCATGTGAAAAGGGACAATAACAGAGATCTCTTCATAAGGCTTTTATAAAGATTAAACCTGTTAAAGTAAACTGCTTTGCAAACTGGCAAATACAATATGATATCTATGTTAGGTAGTAGAATGTTTTTTCTTTATTTTAAAGAGAATAGAACAAAACAAAGCAAAACAAAACAGAATAGAGTCAAACACAACATAGCATTTCAGAACAGAACACTGGAAGCAATACAGGTCTTCAAAACATAACAACAGGAGATTAACAATGGTTACCCTAGTGTCTCTTGCCTTCTTTGAAATGGTTGTTCATACATTCACACACAATAAACTCAAACAAAACAAAATAATATAAAACCAGGTAAAACAAAGGAGTGAAAGCATTACAGGCCTTCAAGTCAGACAACAAGAAACCAACAGTGGCTACCATAATGTCCCCTGTTTTCTTCAAAAGAGCTGTTCCTATCTTCTCACATATTGCAATCAAATAGTAGAAAAGAGACTTAAAACCAATCAAATCAGAGAATAAAAGCAACATTGGACTTCAGAACCTTTCCCACATATTTATCAGGAATTTTGTATCTTATTAAGCCTTTCAGTTTCTTTAGGTAGTAGAATGTTAAAGTAAAAATACTGTATGCCAGTTTTCAGGCCTATCCAAGACTTTCACATCTACAAAATGATGAAATTGAAACTCATTGAATAGAATTAAGCTGAGCATGGTGGCACATACCTTTTATCCCAGCACTCGGGAGGCAGAGGCAGGAGGATCATTGCAAATGCAAGACCAGCCTAGGCTACAAAGTGAGCTCAAGAGCAGCCTGAACTGCAAAGCGAGATCCTGTCTCAAAAGAAAGAAAGAAAGAAAAAAAAGACAAAATAAATAAATAAATGGAACGAAAGTTATACCCATCTTTATTTTTTGCTGATTCTTAGAGCAAACCTCTGCAACAGCAATCTTTTAAAAAAATTTTAAAAAAAGAAAAAGAAAAAAGACTAGCAGCCCTACAAGATCAATTAAATGGAATTGACTGTTTTTAGCTAAACTTGTAGAAGCTGAGTAACTGCTAAGATTGTCTTTTTTGTTTATTTCACAATTGTTTCTCTTTGTTGTCAAGGTAACGATTTAACAATCACCTTTCCTGCTGTAGCCTCCCTCTTTCCTAAAAAAAAAAAAGCATATACAAAGTGAACAGTCTTCTTAAAACCATAGCTAAAAATATGAACTAGAAAACACAGACTGATTCTTATGTGCAAGTAGCATTTTTTAAAGCTCTCGCCAAGGTTCTGTGGTTCTGTTTCAGAAGGTAAGGACTCATTTCCCTCTGGCATTGGAAAGAACTATCTTCTTCAAATCAGATGTTAGTAGTTAAACAATATAAATAAAGGCTCTCTTTTTTTGAAGCTTACTATTTACCACCACTGTGATTTATGCATTTATATAAAAAATTAATATGCCCCCAATAACCTGTGTGAAATTTAGACTTAGATGAAACATACACGCCAGTTCACTCAGGAAAAATCGAATAGGTAACATTTAAACGCAGTAATAAGTCTACACCATCCTTAATGCTAATGCCTGTGTGGATTTCTAAAGTCTTTTTTGGATTTTACAGCTTGCGTTTCTAAAATGCCACATATATTCTTATCCCCACCCAGGATCCAGGATTTTCTCTAGTTATTTATCACATTCCACATAGTAGGGTTTTTTTGTTTGTCTGTTTGTTTTTCCCTTTTCTCATCATAGAGAATTGGTAAGTGTTTGTATGCCTTTAAGTGAGACCCTGTTTGGTGAGCTTTTCTTCACAGTTAAATTGACCCAGATTCTTGTAAGTCGTCAGTACTTTTCAGGAATATTGCACTTTTCAAAGATGCATTAACACTTTCAGATTTCCAGAGTATTTTATTGCCTAGTGCTAATGTTCTCAGGGAACTGAGTTAATGTGCCCTATAAAAGTTCCTATATTTTAGGGAGTAAGTACTGTATAAATGTGGCAAGCCATGTGTTAGATATGCATATATACTAAAATTCAACAAGATGTATAATTCTGATCAAAAATGTGTTCTTCAGCTACTCATATTGTTACTGTTTACATTTTATTTTACTGTTCTTGCTTTTCTCACTTGTGACCATTATTCAGGTCACAGGTGACACAATTCACGCTAGCAAGGGAGGGTCATATCATATCTTTTCAATTTAGAAGCAATTATACTGATAGAAATGCTGTTGATTAGTACTTGCCTAATCATTTATGAAGAACAGAAACATTCCTGTGAAACAAACAAAAAAAGGGGGGAGTAGAAAAAGATGGAGCTGACCTTGTGTTCAGGAATTTGTTGGAGACCACTATAGAAAGTAAACAAATTCTAGAAAGACAGATAGACGGTATAATTCACAGTATCATTAGCTTTGAAAAATGATTAAAATGGCTCTATCCATGAAACACTGTGGCTACCCTTACCAGTTACAGCCACAGCAGTTAAAATGTTCAGGATGGAAGAACAGAAGGAGTAGGGAGAAAGAGAAAAAGAGAGACAGAGACAGAGAGACAGAGACAGAATTGAGAATATGCTAGTTGTGAAGGAATGAGAAAGCTGTGAGGAAAGAAACTGAAATGCATACCTTCGTGAAGTAATTGTTTTATATACGAGGAGATCTGAGATATAAAAAATTTCAAATTTTCTGTGAACCATTATCATTCTTTGAAAGAATATTTTATTATCATTTAAAAATAAAATATAATAAAAAATCCTCCATAAAAAATAGAATAATATCAGTATCTTCTTGGTCACATATAGCTAGTCAGATGAAAAACAGAATGAATCTAGTTGGAAGTATTCTGTTACAGTTTAAGTTACGTTTCTCCTTCCCCTCTCCCTTCTTTCTACCTTCCCTTCCTTCTTTTCTTTCTCTCCTTTGGTCTAGCATTTTGAAATTGTTACCTCCTATAAATCAATAGCCTTAGATTATTTGTATTTAAGAAAGTGTATGACAAGATGGCATAATATGCTTTTGTCATAGCAAAATGTTCCTGTTTTGCACAAATAAGTCCCCCTAAAGCCACATGTGCTATGTTACTATCCTCGATATCAACTGTAAGGGATATCAATTATGGAATTTGTAAGTAACTGTGAAGCAGTACGGAAAGAAATTGCAAGTGAATTTAAATAAAATAGACCCAAAACAGTCTCAGAATAAGAATGTGAATGAGAATCACGTTAGCCTGACTACAGATTATTTTTGACCCAAATTCTTCTTAGTATCTATAAAAAGACACGAATTCATGCAAAATCCACATTCATATGTGAATCCATAAAGG
>RJWT010011442.1:11853-23419 GCA_004365215.1 Cuniculus paca
GGCTTGGAATTTAACTCAATGGCACAAGCAACTGCCTGACAAGTGCAAGGTCGTGAGTTCAATCCCTAGTACAAAAAAAAAAAAAAAAGAATATATGTTACAATGAGAAGTATGGCATGATGAATCTTGAAGAAACTAGAGCATAAGAATAGGTCAATAATTATTTGGTAATACTAATAATTTCATTACTGAGTCAGAGAAATGGCAGTTATCTACCTTATATTTTAAGAGTCTCGCTATGGATTCTCTGTTGAGAATACATTAGGTCAATAGAGAAGAATTTGAGAAGGTGGGAGATTTGCCCAGTCTTGTGGCAGTGAAGGCACTGAGAAATGGACTGTTTATTGATTTTCGAGGTAGTTAGTTTGCCCACAGACTAGACAGAATGTGTGAAGAGAAGGAAAATAACAGGGCGAAGGAAAGACTTTTTGACCTTTCTCTTCTGAAATACAATGATGGGGTGAGAAAATCTGAAGAGTAGCCAGGTTAATTTTGAAGAAGGTAGTAGGCAAGTTTTGAACATGTTAAACTTAAGAAGCATTAGACATACAGTTGGTGATGTGAAATAGGCAGTTGGGTAACCTAGTCTGGAGAGGACAGAGTAATAGCGCGAATTTAGATTTCCATAGAAAGGCAAAAAGAAAACAAAATAGAAATGAATTAGTCCCTAGACAGAACAACAGGAAGATCATTATTGACATTATAAGAGAGGTTTCAGTGAAAAGAAGTAAGTGTGGAGCCTTACAGGGATGGCTTCGCAACTGAATAGAATAAGTTAGAAAAACAAATGAGTGCATTGACAAAAAATAAAGTGAATGATTTCAAAATGATTATCATAAAAGACACATCATCCTTAATCCCTGAAAATATTTTCCACCCTTCAAACACACTTATTCCATTCTTATTGCCACTTTCTGAAGTAGTCCTGGAAGTCCTCTTTTATGAGTGTGATTAATTGTGCTGTCCTGGCTGCCACCATGTCCTGAATCAGTTCAAAGCACTTGCCGTTCATTGTTATTTTGACTTTGTGGAAGAGGCAGAAGTTGCCATATCTGGTGCATGAGAACACATGGTGGATGAGAACACATGGTTATGTTTTTACTCTTTTGCCTTTCTGTTGGGTGGCACTCAGCAGCAGCATGTGTATTTTATCATACTTCTTATGACATGAAAGAGGATTTGTAGAACTCCTTCCCAAAATGGCAATAATCATGGGATTTGTTCAAAGCTCAGGAGAGGATTTTGAATGGAATTAATGGGAATATGTATAATATTACTGTAAAAATTATTTTTATTTAAACATTCACCATACATTTGGTAACCCTTTGCTTAGTAAACTTCTGTGACTATTTTTTGCTAAAGATAAAAGTAAAGAAATGTAACCAGAGCGAGATTATGAATCAAGAATTTTAGTTTCTGTTTTCATTTTCTGATTGATATGATCTATTCACAAGTAAAATATAAATGATATAGGAGAGGGGGTTAATTACTAAAACAGTGTTCCTGAGTTATTCACAAAGGAGGGTATCTAGAGTGTGACCTCAGACAAAGTGACAATTCAGTGATGGATGGAAATGGGAGAAAAGACAATAAATGCACACACAATAGTAAATTGACTTGTAGATGGGAAATGTTTTTCTTTCTAAGAAAAGTAAATTGTGAAGTAATCATTCAAGAAACAGGTTGGAGGGGGAAGTATTACATGTTTGAGAAAAAAAGGAGAAGTTATAAAATATCTAGTGAATAGTCTAGACACTTAGCTATAAATGGAAGATTGCTACAAGAATCCACTAGAAACCAGGAATAGTGGTTGTCTTTTTGAAGGAGAACTCGTAAGTGTGAGGATTGGTATAAAGAGAAACCAGCTTTTTATCCTGTTGAATGTATACTTTTAATGCTGTTTGCTTTCTTTATGTTTGCATTTTAAAATATATGCAAACACATAAAAAGAGTGAGATTTACCTGCTTTGTAAAGTGCTTTTTCTGTATTCCCTTTTATAATGAAAGAAAACTACTCTGTTAGATCATCACATTTTATACTAATTATCTTTCAAAAACTAAATGCCTACTTTCTTATTGCATTAGGAATTTTTCCAGATAAGGAAGCATCTTTTATTAAACTGTTTTGTCATGAGCCCCTCTACAGTGCCTGAAGCAGCCAGGAAGAAGTGGTGGGTGAGTGAATAAGAAAGTGAGAGAGCCTCCTTTAGTCATCTCAGTTACATTAACATTTAGACCAAATTGTGAATAATTTCACGCTTATGCATGTGTTATAGGACTGGGTCTGAAACATTTTTTCCAAAATGTATTTCCCAATCTTTTACATTAATTTCAACTGAGACACATAATCTGTTATCCCCCCAGCAATTTAAAATTTTATAGCTATTCCACAACCTACATTCAATATTTGTGATTTTTAGAATTCTTCCTTTGAGTGAACTGAGGTGATTTTGAAGAACACATTGAATATTTACATTAGACTTAATGTCAACCTTTCTTCATTTACCATATCTTAAGGACATTACATTATAGTCAAGTGATTTGATTGCCTTAAGTTTATCTGAGCTTATTGAATTAAAAACGTTAATGCATTTTAATAAAACATTTTATTGACCAGTATAAAAGAGATTTTACTTAAAGCTTATGCATTTGTTTCATTAAAATAAACATTGGCATTTAATTTATGCATTACTTTTACAATGAAAAGAAATTTGATACTTTTAATAAAAGTTTCACAAATGAGGAAAAAGAAGCATGGTAAAGGTAATGGAAAAGCCTAGTTCAGTATTTTTTTCTTATGCATTGGTTAATTCAAGATAAGCAAGTCATGAAAAAGCTTTTTGATATGAATAAAACTAGGCAGTATACTGCCTACCTTAATAGTATAATTATTTTGAAGTATATAAATCATACTAATTGAGCTGTCACATATACTTATGTCTTACTAAAATTAATTTTATATGTATTTAACTAGCAATTTAGTTGTAATCCACAGCTCCATTACTTAGTCCAAATCATTGCAAATATTGTTTAAAGTCAGAGTATGACAAGATTTAAATAATTTCTAATATATCTCTGTAACTTCAAAATTGTTAAATTAAGTTTCTGGATTTATTAAAATATTATCATTCCATGTAAAATGTGTTTCATCACTTGAAATCTGGTCACGCCAACATTTTTTTAAAGATCATTCAAGGTTACCATCTTCATCCTTCTGATTTTCGCAGGCTGCTATTTTCTCAACACCACGGTGTAAATCAGTGTTCCCCTTGCTATTAAATCACTCAAGTCACATTTCACTCAAGATGAAACAGATGTATAAATTGCCACTGCTGAAACTTCACTTTCTACCAGATGTTCAAGAAAGGCTGATAGGCTTTCACCCTAAATATGGCTTAGTTTTTCTCTCTATATAGAAAATATATATTAGCTATAAAAGATAATAACCTTAGTGAAGGTTGTTTGCTGGACTGGAATGAAGACAATGAGAAATGATATTCAATACATCAAATACAAAAGAAATAGAAGTTAGAGCTTGAAATACAGAAATTAAATTTCTGAAATACACTGTACATTAAGATACTTATATGTATCTCTTGCAAATTCTTGCTTTCCTCAGAGTACTACCCAAATTTAGGGGGCCGTGGCTAAGTGCTTTCCTGACAATAGTCCCCTTGCTGTCCTTCTCTGGAATAAAGGGAAAAGAGTTGCTTCTTTAAGCATGTCCAAGTCTTTGATTACTTCTATTACTGCACAGTCTATATCTGGCTATTAAATTGTGCAATTTTCCTTCATCATAGACTTGGGCTGCTTCAGTTTGAGCGCACTGTACTCTGTCTTCTAATTCCAGTAAAGTCAATTATATAAACTCTTTTGCTTTTACAAAATGCTCTTTAGCACACTGGTTCTCTCATAGCAGGCAGGGCTAAGCAAAAGAGAATTGTGGAACCTTTTCAGGTATAGCTGTGTTCTGCTCAGCAGGTACATTTATTACTAATGGGTAAAATAGTCTCCTTTTTTAGCTGCATAATGCTTCTGAAGCCTTCCGTTTTCTGGTTATGATAGACATTGCACTTACACTGAGAGAGGAAGGTGAATGCCATTGATCGCACCATGAAGCTGCTGCAGGAGCACTTTTTTTATCATTCAGTTTGCTTCCTAAGACAGTGACTGCGTTTGTCTTAATGGGCTGATTTGCATTGTATACTGGGGTGCTCCCTCACTTAACCACTTTAACATACTTGCTGGTGTGTGTAAACATACATAACAAGAAAAGATTCCAACAATTTTGTTTTCATATTTGCAAAATAAATATTTGAACAGAATGGATGCCATTGATCACTTTGGGGTATGCAGTGTATAATGAATGTACTCTGAAATTCTGGCATCAGTTGAATTTAAATTCTTAATGCTGATGGATTGTTTTGCTTCTCCTTTTTTCCCCAAGACTCATTTTTAATAAATAATACTGAATTGTGTGTAGATTCATTGCTTATTTTGCCTGACAAAATATCCTTTACTAATAATGATTAATTGTACCTTTGAGAAAAGCAAGAGGACTTGGGGAGGGAAGAGGAGACAGCATCATCTGTTGTGTCTGAGATATTCCTGTGTCTATGAACTGTATTTTCATGGTGTCCTTAAAAAGGAGTGAACTCATGAATTCAGCAAATTATTTTTTCCAGGTATTTACTCTGTTGGTGGTGAAAGTGGGGTCAATGGACTGGTAGACTACAAAGAACCCGATTTCCCTCTGAACTTGGTAATAAAAACGCAAAATTCAGGGCTGGAGATACCTCAGTGACATAGTGCCTGCCTGGTAAACGCGAAATCATGAGTTCGATTTCCGGTACAAAAAAAACCAAAAAAATGAACAAACAAAAAAAAACTGTAGGCCTCATACCAGACTCACTGGGTCAGCATTTGCTTGGAAGTCTGTGCTTTTGTCTCTCCTCTCTCTCTCCCTCTCTCTCTTTCTTCCACCTTTCTCTAACTCTCATTTTGTTGTCTACTGTACAACAAATATATAAGTGATGAGGTCTAAAGAGAGAAGAAAGAACATTGGTCAAATTTATATGGCATGTCCTACCCCATTCTTTTTTCTTGAAAAACTTGAAATGCTATTTGACAGAAGGGAGGGGTGAACTTTAATATCTGAGGGAATACATTTTGCATTCTCTAGATTGCAAAGTACAGAATAAAGCTGAATGTTTATGCTCTTAAATCTCTCAATAGCAACGCTTATACCTAAGAGGTAGTTCTCTTCCTTGCAGATTTTTACTTAGGAGTTGATTAATCTGCTTCTTCCACCACAATTGCTAATGTAAGTCTGAGTCCTTTATTTGTGAGTGTCTATAAGGCATTTTATTAGAAGAAAATGTTCAAGTAGTGACATCACATTTTAGCTTACTTCAAGAACATTTTTCCCTTTACAGGTAATAAGGAACTGAATTCATTTTACTGAACTTTTCTTATAAAATAAAAGAGTGTAACTAGCACACATAGATGAAATGACTAGCATGATCTTAAATGCTTTACCATGTATTCCTTTTTCTCTGTGCTTAAAGGATGTAAGGCATTAGAAGTTTTCAAATGTTTGAATCATATGCCAGTATTTCCCAAACTAATCTACACATTAGAACCATCTGCTGATCTTTTGAATATTCCAAAGCTCAGGCCATATTCCAAGCAAATTAAATTGCAATCTCTAAGGATGGAACGCAGACATCAGTATTTTTGAGGTTCCCTAGATGATTTAAATATGAAGTCAATTTGGGGAACCACTATCATAGACAAAGACGTGACTGTGGATGATTTGAACTGTAATATGAAGCTCTCCTGATTGTTCTACTTAATTTCATCCTCAGGCAAACAACTTATTTTTCAACAAAGTTCTCAAATGAATATTGCTTCCTGGCTTATTTATTACTTACAATGAAAATTTGAACTCTCAAAGTGAGCATTATCTTTTCAGTTTGAAAGCTTTGTGTATCTCTCCAATCCAATAATTTGAAATATGTATGTTAAAAACTGGGGCTAGGTCTTAGATATTATCATTTACCCCCTGTTGCACTATTCTGCACAGATGTTTCTGCATAATAACAGTAGTGTATTGGTAAAGGGGCTGGGGGAGACATGGTCTGTACCATTGCCAATTTTCATGGTGTAAATACTCCCACTGTGACTGACATCACTTAAAAGTTGCTTGCAAAACTGGTATACTTGGCAGTCAGCTCTTGCACACTGATACAAATTTGTTCCACTACACTACTGCCACAAGTACTCAGTAGGAGAGGTGGTTGACTGGAATACACTAAGGTCTCTGATCACACGGGTATCTTTTCATTAATATCTTCTCACTTGTGGGACTAATCATTCAACTTTATAATACTATATTTTTATTTAATGATGAAAGAAAAATTAGTGCTTGCTACAGTTATAATTTTCTTCACAATTTACCTGGTAAGTATGTATTGCTCAGTGTAATAGATGTTTCTAAAGTAGTTATTTATTAATTTTTAGGATACTATGACAATATTACTCATGAAAAATAGCAAAAGAATTAGACATAAAACAACAAATTCCTAAAATTATAGACCTCACATTTATGTTGGTTTAACGTTATGATATCTTCTAAAAGTAATGGAAAATCACCATTTGAATAAGGTATCAATAGCAATTTTTTCTTGAAGAGCTGCTAATGTGGGCACAGGTTTTTTTTACAAGATTAGAAGGGATATGCATTAAGATATTAGTTGAACTGAAAACAATTTGGCTGAGATTTATTTTCATGACCAATACTACTTCAAAACAATTTTTCTGCACTTAATCCAAAAACTTAATATTTACTCAATGAATTCTGAGAATAGAAATATACAGTACCCCAGAGAAGCTTGACAATTAATAAGTATTTTTGACTAATAGTGATTTATTTAATTTGATATAACTGAAAACTATGCAAAGAGAATTTTCTAAAATATAACACATGTGATTTATAATCTCAAATTCCACATGAATGAATCACAGACTATTGAGTCAGACATAATCTTTTAAGAGGTTTAATATGCTAGTGACATATTAGGAACCGACTCCTGATTAATTTATTGTAGCATTTTAAGGACAATCCCTTGTGGCTGTACTTAGTAATGGGATGGAGGGTGATATGAAAAGTCTCAATTGCTAACCAGAATTAACCTTTCTTGTTTTCACTTCTAATAATTTGTTTTAAAAATATGGAAAATTGTTGGCCATTTCCTGTTACAGCATTCTTTTCAAAAATGTGAATAATCTTATCAGTATTATTTTTAAAAATCGAAGAAGCAAGCTGACTGTAGGTAGAAGCCTCTAATATTGTCACCTGTGCTGAGATTCTGTGATGAGTAGGATGGGTGTCACCAGTGAAGGTGCCACATGCTGGAGTAGCTTAGGCAGCTCTGCAGGTGTTGAACGTAAGAATTTGGAATCTGCAGTTCCTCCTGTTTCTGTCACTCAACAGCTGTACCTGTCTCTAGCACTGACTTATCTATGTGACCTTGGAAAAAGTCACTTAAGACTCCAGGTATATTTATTTTTTTTAAACAGGAAGATGGTTTAAATTTAACTACTTTGAGTATCACTAGTAAAACACACATGGAATGCTTTTCAGCACCTGAGAAAAAAGTTTCAGGCTTTTTATACATTGTTCTTAGCTGTTAGTTATGTTTCTTCTTCTTAAATCTGAGATTCACCCAAAATTGACAGAATTTTGTGAATATTTACCATTACCCTGTACAATTATTGATATTCTATTATTACCATTTATAAAATTTTTAATGTAAGCCATACTGAGTATACAGTTGATTCTCCAATGGTTTCCTGTGTGTAAAGCAACTTGGGGGTGATAAATTTGTTTAAATTAGAAAAGGTTGTAATTCTGCATTTAAATATTTCTGCTTTATTTATAAATGATAAAGCTGTTTTCTTTCTCTTCCTTATCTGTTTGCTTATTTAGCCTTCAATTTATATGTTTAACTTGATAGTGCCATGAGTTTTCTGTCACACTAATTCCCATTGTATATTTTAAACAATATTCATAGTATTTGTATTTTGTATATCTGGCTGAAAATCATTAGTTGCCACAAAGTCTAACAAACTTAAATGGCATAAAACAAAAACATTAAAATGGTATTATTGATTTTTTTCGCATGATATGGAACAAATTTCATTTTACTTTTGATATTGCTCCTCGTCACTCTTTTATCTAGAACACAGATGCCTTTTAAATAAGCAAACTGTAACTCTCAACTGGATTTGGGATTTTGATAATAATATTGTGCAAAGAAAAATAGTCACACACCTCCTCACTGTATTTTCCTGAGTTATGTATGATTTACATAATCTGTGTAAACGTTAAAGGATTCAAAGGCAAGCCTAGAGCTAAATGTATTGAATCTAGAATCTGATGTGATATGCAGATATTTGTTAGCTGCTAAAACATCAAACATTAATGCATAGCTTTACGCACGATAATACATTTCGTCTTCTTGTGTATTAAGGAAGTGAGGTAAACTGGCACTAAAGCAATTGGAAGCTGAAATAGCAATTTTCAACTGACTTTCCAATACTTCTCTAAAAACAAATCTTTTTTTATCATTTTTGTGATTGTAGTTTTTACAATTTTAAGTGCTCCAGAAATTTACATCAGTATATCAACTCAAAGTTGAAAGCAACAAATAAAAGCCCTTTTATAAAAACATTCAAAAGTTATTACAATCATTAAGTTTCACTTTGCAGTCTGAAATGAACATTTGTCTGTTTTCATCCAAAGAGCATACCTAACATCAAAATACTGTCAATTCTACATTTCTCTGCATTATTGCACTAGGTACCAGACAAGTTGAGGTAGCGGACACTCCAACACTGTAATCAACCCAGAGGTAGAATCCTTTAAATACATATAGTTGTGTGACTCAGAAGGTTGGATTCTTTTCCTCTGGGTCTATCTCCCCTCAGGAAACAATTTAAAACAGGTTTAATATCTTCTACCAAAAATACGAGGTATCTAAAAGTTTTCCCCGTAGTTTCAAGTATAAACAGACAGCTGTGAATTACATTATTATTTTCAAGAACAGAAAGTGGAATATTTAGGTTCTTCTAGAATTAAAGCTTCCCCCCCACAAAAAGAAAAAGGAAAAAAAAATGTTTCAGGTTGTATTGATTTCATTTGAGGGCCGTATGTGTCAATCTGTGACTTAAGAATTTTGTACTACATAAACAATACTCTTGCTTGCAAAATATTAACTAAGAGGATACTTAATATTTCAATGTATAGTTGAAATGATTTAGAATCATTTAAATTTGAAGCTAATTGGTTAAGTGTACTTTATTGCAGTAATCTTTGTTTTGCTTTAGATTTTTTGCCGTAGTATCTCACTATACAGTTCAGGTTGGCCTTAAACTTACTATGTAGCCCATGTTACTTTCACACTCCAGGATATCTTCAGGCCTCAGCCTCCTGTGTGGTGTTATTACAGATGTGTGCTGCCACACCTAGCAATAATCTTACACATTGTTTTCACATGAGGAAAGCCGCAATTGGAAGCCCACAATTTTAGCGTGTGGCAAGTTTGCACTGTTTTAGTGTCACTATTTGTCTTTTGGATAGTAACAAAAACTATCTTAAATAAGATTTCAGATATAATCAAGGTTCTAACTAATTTTATTGGTAATATACATACCTTAATTACATTCTACCAGGTTTCCAATTAAATTAGGCATGGATACATTAAATTCTTCATTTTATTTAGGGAAATGATGGAGAAAGTCACAGATTGTGAAAGTGAAGAAAACAGCGGAAATCAATACAATGTAAAAAGTAGAAAATGATATGATGTACACTTAATACTTTGTTTCAGCTGGAGATCCTATGACTTTTTAAAGTTTGCAATGGAATTAATTTCCTGTTAAATTATAAAATAATGTTTTTAGTGTATATTATTATGCTATATCTAAATTTTCTACTTAATTTAGATATAGCTTATGCACATCAATAAAGACAAAATTCTGATCTGAAATAAGCTAAAGAAAGAATTATTTGAATAACTACACGTTCTGTATAAAGTTGAACAAAAAGAGTCTGCAGTAAAATAGCCCTACTGTTATGTATGATTTTAAAAAACTGATACCCAAATTTGGAGAGTTAGTATTTTCATTACGTATAAGATAAATTATCAGTCAAAGCTTGGCTTGTTTTTGTATATCTAGCTGTGGGTTGAGTATTGAACAGAATTAATTAACTGACCAGTTTCCAAATTCTTAGGACCTTAAAGTGCAGGATTGGAATATATTTAATGTATATGTCATTTATATATATGTCATTTAATATATATGGCCTTTTTTTCTGCTGCTATAACATAGATGTGATAATTTTTAAAGAATATTAATTTATTTCTCATAGTTCTGGAAGCTAAGAAGCCCACATGCTTGGTTTTGTAACACCCTTGAGGTAACTAAGCTCTTCCCTAAATGATAGCATTAATCCATTCATGAAAATGGAACATTTATGACTTAACTATAAAAGTTCCAACTTTCCAATACCTTCACAGTGGCAATTAAAATTCAAAATCAGTTTTTAAGTGAACATTCAAACAATGATAATTAACAAATTAAATCAATGTAGAACAACCTGGTCGCCAGATGAATTAAATAGTTTGAGGCATATTATTCAGGGAATGGCACAGACAGTTTTAATAGTGACACGTGTGTGGAAATTGAGCCAAAAATAGCACATTGAAACTTAAGGAAGATGGTGTGACATATCATTGTTTATGAAGTTATAAGGGAGCTAATGAAAACACGGTACTTTAAATTTTAAAAGAGCACAACATAACTCATTGTTTGCCAGCTTTCCTGTAATTTGCACAAACCTGGGGCTATTTTAAAATATTGACTGGCTCTCACATCCGACATTCTAATTTAATTATTATGTGGTCAATTTAGGCATTGGAATTTCTAAAACCCCCCTACATAATTTTAATGCACATTAATATTTAAGAATCATTGACATAAATAAAATACATTTAAAATTGATATATTTTTGAAATGATTTTTTTTACATTCAGTAGCTTTTTATATTTGTTTTCTTGAGTATAAATATAATACGTCATTTATTTTAAAATTAGAACAAGTTCTACTTAGATTTAAAAAGCAGTGTGGGTTATTTGGTTTGTCAACAACTGTTAGATGTATTCATTGGAATTGTATATAATGTTAAATGTGAACATGCTGAAGTATTACATATTAATGAACATAAATACAAAACTAATTCAATTTATCTGAGGAAAACTCAAGAAGTATTTATATATTATGACATCATCCATATCAATTTTTTTTTTTTGAGCCAAGGTCTTGCTGTGTAGTTCAGGCTACCCTGAACTCAGTATGTAGCTCAGGCTAGCGTTGAACTCCCGGTGATCCACCTGCCTCAGCTTCCGAGTGCTGGGATTACAGGTGTGTGCCACCATGCCTACCCAATCACCTTTAGAAACTAAAATAATTGCTTTGGTTTATGAGTCTGTCATACAATAAA
>RJWT010011443.1:0-23303 GCA_004365215.1 Cuniculus paca
GAAATATTCATTTGATTCATTCTTTGCTCCTTGAATGGTGTGATCAGGTGTCCAGGTTTTGAGTTACCTCACTCTGAGTTGGAATCTCAGCCCCTTCCCTTACTGGTTGGTAGTACTGGGACAAATTATTTAACACATTTGAGTTTTAAATCTCAATTTGAAAAAACAGAGTTAATAATAGTGTCTACCTTGTAGGTTATTGAGAATTAAATGACACAACGTGTATAAAGGGCATAGCATAGTCCCTGGAAACAGAATAAGCAGTCACTACATATTTACTTTTATTACTAACAGTTGCTCTTTCTGTGTCAGGTCCATGGGTACCTAAACCAGAGTGACATGACTTGCAAGGAGTTTTGTCAGTGGTTATGGCACAGGACAATAGCCATATGACTGAAAGGCACTCTAGTGCTGGAGAAGAGGAGCACACATGTGAGGCGGAAGGGTAAGGACAGCCTTGGAGGATGTGGCCTTTGGCTGATTGGTGGGAGTAGAGACCAGTAACATGAAGAAGTTAGAAAGCATCTTAAGAAGGAGAGATGACAAGTAGAGTCTCAGAGGCATCCTGGGCCGTGGGTGACTCTGGAACTACGTATGGCTGAGTATGGTTGGCGAGATCAGATTGTGTGGAAAGTGTGCAAAGTGAAAAGGAGATGGTGAAGGTAATCTTGCATAGGACTCACACATTAGGCCTTAGCATTCCATCCATGGTGAGCCACTGGAGACATTCACTTATTTACCTAAATTAAGCTACTGTTGATTCATTGCTCCCCATGTGCTAGGTATTGAAAGGTATTTTATGCACATTATGCCATTTATATGTCATAATAACCCTGTAAAATAGATCTTATTGTGTCTATTTTACAGATGAGAATATGGTGATTAAAGTACTTAAGAGTACGTAAGTGGTAAAGTTGGAATTCCTGACACTAATGCCTTTTACCACTATTTTATGCCAACCTCCAGCTGTCTTAATCAGTCCCTTTGATACAGTGAGCAGCTGAGTGTCATATTTTAGGATTAAATGGCATGGCTTATAAATTAGAGCAAGACTGGTGAGACCATGACCTGAAATGACCAGGATGGAACAGGCACTGGGTTCTGGATGGCAGACTCTGCACAGTAATTCAGCAGGCCAGGTCAGTAAATAGATGGCAACAGAGGGAATGAGTCCCAGTGGTAATGGTAGGTGTTTCAACCAGTGGGCAGAGCTATTTGCAAGCATCTGAATAATTGTAAGCCCTGGCAAATAATACGGAGGTTTCAGGAGCTCACATGTCAAAGATCCTGCAGAAGTGTGGATATAAAGAATTATTCTGAAACACATACTTCCTTTACAGACTTGGCTTCTAGGCTGCCTAACCCATCCCTGAATTATTCCTGTGTTTCTCTCGACACTCCCACACTTCTGCTCAGGCTATTTCTAATGCCATTAGGTTCTTTCCAATCCTTTTGGTTCAAAGCAGTCTGTACTTCTTTCTGTACTTTTTCTTGTAGCTATAGGTTTTCCTGTTTGGAAAATTCACCCTGGTCCCTTGGTTAACAACCCAATGTGTGCACCTTGGTCCCTGGAGTCTTCCTTGGTGCTTCTCCTTGAGTGGTCCTCATACATCATGCATTTGTCTCAGAGGCAGAGCTAGACAATGTCAAGTGACAAGCTGTAACAAAATCACCTGAACAGGTCCTGAGCTAGGAGAGGAAAGAGGAAGGAGGCAAGAAATTAGAAGAGATATTGGTAGTCAGGGCCACAGGCAGAGTCCACTTCCCAGAACTGGGTCCCATATCTGGATGGGTGGCAAGCACATGGCAGGGTCCCAGCTGCACTACTCCACTGTCCGGGAACAAGGGGTCCCAGTGGAGTAGATGAGGAATACAGGGACTGAGGCCAGACTTCAGGGAGAGGCCAAGTCCTAAACAACATGAAAATTCTTAACTCGGATTTGGCTGCTGAAACCACCTCATCTTTATGACATACTTTTTTGAGATCCCCTTGGTACCTGTAGGTTCTAGAAATATAGACACTCAACAGATCCTTGTGAGAGTGGACCAAGGGCTTTCCTAATGGTGATTGATCTGGCTAAAGCCTTATGACTGTGCCTGTGTGACAGAGGAATGGTAGAGAGGGACAGCTAGAGTGACACAGAGGTCGAGGGCAGAAAAAAGGGAATGGATTCCATTGAGTCCCTGTGCTGGCCCCTGTGTGCCTTGTCATTCTCAGTCCTCATGTAATTCCCCCTCACAGATCAGGAACCGGGCTCAGCAATGTTAAGGGACTCAGTCGAGATCACACAAATCGTGCAAAGCAGAGTCGTAATGGAGTTCAAGTATGTCCAGTTCAGACATTCACTGTTTTAAACACTGGACCTGTGTTGTAAACTCTTGTGACTGGTGGCCTGGTATAAGCTGCAGCCTGGTCCTAGTGCCAGCTTTAGTAGTAACTCATAATCCCAGGTACTGACATTCTAATGATGAGTTCTTTAAAAGGGAAAATTCATTATAACTCACATGACAGAATTTTGGCTCTGCAATTGGACTTTAGAACAGGATTTCTGGTTTTTTTTTTTTTTCCTTAGATCTGCCAGATATATGTTGCCTATTAAGGTAGCTACTAGTCACATGTGGCTTTTGAATATTTGAAATTTGCTGAGTCTCAATGGAGGTGTGCCTCTGGTGTGAAATACAAACCAGATTTTGAAGACTTAGTATAAAGAAATAATGCAAAATATTTCATTCATAATTTTTAATGATTACACGTCTAACTAATAATGTCTTGGGTTAAATAAAATATCTTGATTTTTATATGTTTTTTTTTATTCTTTACTACTGGAGAAATTTAGATTCCAAATGTGGGCCATGTTTGTGGGTTGGATTATTTTCTATTAGACATACTACTCTTGATAACAACATTCTTACTTTCCCTATTTTTTTCATTCAAAACATATTTACCAGTGATGGTTTCTTTTTATAGAAGATTTATTATGTCTCATGAGTCTACATAGGTCATACGTAATTGCTGTGTAAGTGTGTGGAATAGGTAAGTGTCTTTATCCCCTTTTCACAGATGCAGAAGAAGATAAGAACTAGGCTGATTAAATCCAAGGCCTGCCAACTTTAGAAGACACACTGTACAGTTGCAAATATGGACTCTTGGGCCAGTTGACTTAGGTGTAATGCTCTGTGCCTCAGTTTCCTGCCCCATATTTAGAAATAAGAGCAGAACCTACCTAGACTAATTACTAAAATTTAGTAGCTACCTACTCGCTAAGCACTTTCGACAGTGCCTGACACATTAAAAAAAAATACTATTAGTGATTACTGTTGTCAAGTGACAAGATCTGGGGTCTAAACCTGCTCTGCCTGAAATTCTTTCCACAGGTCTGTCTATCAAACATCCTCAGCAGGCCAGCTGCTGGGTTTTGCTACTACAAAGTATATAATATGAATAGAAAACAGATCTTGTCCTCTGGGGGCTGGCAGTCCTTGGAGAGCATAAGAAATGTATATTAAAAACTACAATAAAGTGTAAAAGGTAAATGATGACCCAAGAATGATGGCATGAGAGATATTGAGATGAAATGCTATACAAACTTAGATTAAGGTATGGTCACTTTAACTTGGAGCAAATGAGAGGAGGATTTTTGGTGAGGAAGAATTTGGGCAGGATCTTTAAAATTCATGGGGTAAGATTAGACAAAGATGCAGGTTAGAAGCAAAAGTATAAAGGTGAGGCCGTGAGGCTTGGGGAAGGATTCTGCTGGAGCATGGCTTTGCAGGCAAGTCATATGAGAGAGAAGGCAGTTAAGTCAGCCTGGGGCAGGTCCTGGAGGGCCAGGAATCCCAGGCAGGGAGCTAGTCAGAGGTCAGTTCTCAGAGCTGCTGCCTGTGGCTGGGCAGATTGTGCCCTACACAGGTCGACCAGTCAGGGATACTGGTGGGGTCGAATTCATCTGTCCTGTTCTCCTTCAAGCTGCAAATCCTTCACCAATATGAGAGACACTTTCTTCTAATTTGCACAGATGTACCCTGAACACTGTCAACCTTGTCACCAGTTTATCCCCTTACCTGGCTCACTGACCACAGGCACTTCACAGTGTCACCTTCTCCATTCAAGAGATGGAGGTTTTATTCCTTAAGCCTTGAAGCCACCAACCTTTCTCTTAAAAAAAAGTCTGATCCTTGTACAGAGCCTCCTCAAGAATAGGTGTTCTCCCTGCCCTCTAATAACGATGAATGACAGCTCTGTCTCCAGCTGTTTGCAATAATTTCCATACAGGTTGGCATTGCTGACATGCCCTGGATATCTCGGTGTCACAGCAGGAGAAGCTGCAGGGTCACCTCCCTCAGCCCCCTGCATGTGTTTAATCCCAGTGCTGGTGTCTGCCTTGACCCCAACACCAGCCCTGCCCCCACAGGGCCAACCAGAACATGGCGCCTGGGTTGTCATCTCCCACAGAGCTCAGCTCTCTCAAATTGAGTTACTCACCGCTCCTAACTTTGCCGTCATCATTTCCTTCTGCAGCCTATTAAAACTCTATCCCTGACTAATGTAGCTGAACACACTGCGCCCACCCTGTTCTTCTGCCAGAAGCATCTGCGCAAAAAAAAAATCAGCTTTGTCAGGCAGACTTCTCTTTCCCTTTCTCTCCCTCTCCTCTCCTCTCCTCTCCATGGTCTACTCAGTCATCGTCCTCCCCAAATTTTGCAGAAAGCTCCCCATGCCCTTGAGCTGTCCTCTGCCTGGGTTCCAGCACTCCAAGTGGCCGCTTGTCTCTCACCCTGGCAGGTGGCAAGGTTTCCTCTCACCCAGCTGCCACCTCCACCAGCCCATATGGGCAAACAATATGGTTTCTATAGAAGCCCTTGCAGGTCCCATTTGACATGCATGACACACCCTATTTCCAATTCTGCCTCTGCATTTATGTGCGAGAAAAGAACAAATCAAACAGTTTGTTGATGTGTTCGACACATGTGGTTTGAGACTGGTTTTGGCTTACTGTATTTGGATGTGTGTTTAACTAGGTTTTCTATTTGTAGCCTTATGTTCCACATGCATCACACACACACACACACACACACACACACACACACACACTGATGTTATAGGGCCACCAGAATCACAGAGCCACAAAATTTCAAAGCAGGAAGGTGGTAAGCTTGTTTGTTTATGCTACCTCTACTATCTATTGCCCATTTTCTTTGATGTTCATAGAATTCTGTGCTAGTAAATTCTGGGGGTTTGGCTACAAACCCTGGAGAAAGATAAGAGGTATGTGAAACATGACCCAAGTTGAGTTGAGTGGAGGCATTTTGCAAATGTTGTAGAAAGCATGAAAATATTGCTTCCTTTTGCAGAGTATTTTTCTTTTTCTCTTTTAAAGATATGTCTCATCTAAAGATAGAGGCTGACTAATGTCCACAGCAGGAAATAATAACAAGTGAATTTGTCAATTAGAATCCTGTTTGTGCTTCTTTTGCCCAGGTCAATCATTTCACTAATTAGTTAATTCATTCATTCATTGATTTATTCACGTGCTCTTTCATTCTACATCAATTTATCTTTAAAGAAACAACATTTTTGTTATTATAATAGCAATGCATATTCATTGCAGGAATTTGGAAAAGCCATTAAGGTACAAAGAAGGAAATGAAAATCACCTTCTTTTCTCTCTACCCAAAGCTGTCTAATATTTTGATGCATTTCCTTTCACTGTGAGATCCCACAGGCAGCCTTGCTTCTTGCTCCTGAGCAAGTATCCCCAACTGGTCACCTACCCTCAAAGCAAACCAGCCTTCACAAAATAATGAGAAAAATGAAGATTCTGCTGAACATTTCAGAGTTAGGCAAAAAAGAAGGATACAGTACACACTGTACAATGAGACTTGATTAAAAAAAAATCCCTACTAGACATCTGGGTTTTTGCTGCTCCTCTAATTCCCATCAACTGCCAACTGCCTCAACTCCTTGCCTATCCTTAGTCCTGCCACACACATTTCGTCTTATCCCTGGTTCCAGCCTCTCTTCTGTCTGCATCCTCATATATGTCTCTCCACTCAGTAAACACGGGACTCATTTTAGCATCCTCTATAAGCCAAAAGGGACTTGCAAGAAGTATGTATTTTTTCCTCATAACACATTTTTTTGTCTCATTCAGAACTTTAAGCATGTGCATAGGTATGTATCCATATATCCTGTATGCATTTTACTAGCATGACATTTTGTTCTGTCTACAACTTTTTCTACTTATTTTTCTCCCACATGACATTTCATTTCTGTAATAATTGTTATTTTAAAATATGTTTTTTTATAATTACCTTGTATTTTGTTCATGATACACTCTAACATACTTGATTAGTACTCTTTTTGAATATTTTGAGTGTTAAGTACTGAAGCTATATATAGGATTGTGATAAATGTCTCATGCATTGTTTAATTATTTTCATAGAATGTATTTCTAAACTTGGAATGTTAGGGTCAAACTGCATAAGAATTTCAAAAGTCGATATAAATAGCTCTTCAGAAAGATGTTAGTTTAAAACATTTATTAAACACTTACTGGATGGCAGGCACTACCCTGGCTGCTGGGGATTCAAAATATGTAAGATGGAGGCAAGCCATGTGGGAACCAGGAAGAGAGAAGTCAGCACCTCCTGAGAATCGGCTATGCTGGGACTGGGAGGAGCCCACCAAGAAGCCAAATAGCCAGGCTTTCTGGTAAGCTTCGCAAGCCATGCAACTGAGGCACAAAAAGCAACTGAATGCTTGTATTGTTTGGTTGACTTTGCAGGCCTGGGGCCAGAGGTCTGGGCATCTGTTGGGAGGATGACAGTATGCAGTATAGAAATATGGGGGATTTCCTTCTATCTTGTTTTTGATGTCCAATATTGTTTTCTCTGTTTTGTTTTGTTCCGATTAGTTGTTTTGCTTTATTCAATGTTCTGTTTTGATTGGTTCTATTCTGTTTTGTTTTGGTTTGTTTTTGCTATATCTGATGGAATGGACAACTATTGTGAAGACAACAAGATATACTATGGTGGTCATTGTTGTTTTCCTGTTACCCTGCTTCAAAGTTCTGTACCAATTTTACTGCTTTGTTTTGATTGGCTTTATTCTGTTTTGTTTTGTTGGGTTTTATTATCTTTAAAATAAAAAAATATATAAGATGTATTCTCTGTTATTGGAGGACTTACAGTTGAATATTTGGTTTAACTAAGTGATAGACTCCTGTCCTTCCTCTAAAATGCCTATTTGAAGCCAAGTGTGGTGGTACACACCTGTAATCCCAGCACTTGGAAAGCTGAGGCAGGAGGATTGTTGTGAGTTCAAGACCAGCCTGGGCTACAAACTGAGCTCAAGGCCAGCCTGAACTGCATAGTGAAACCTTGTCTCAAAAAGACAAAACAAACAAACAAAAATACCAACAAAAAAATGCCTATTTGAATTTGTACTTAATGATTTAGTTGACAAGATTCTGGCTTTAAATTTTAAAATTAATTTTTAACTATGCTTTATCACACACATATAAAACCTTTATAATTTTTGATGCCAACCCAAATTTTTTTTGTACAATATATTTGCCATCTGACAAAACATGTAGGCATACAAAATGCTTGTATTTTTATCTTTGAGTTATGTGTTTTTGGAGAGAAGGATAACTACTTCTTATTTATGGATTGAACTTTGTGTTAATTTGGGCTTAAAGGGAAAATGACTGTTTTGTTTATATGTACGTTATATACTGAAATCTTGTGGAAAATTCTAAGTCCTGGATTTGCAGGACTAAATAGGTTGTGAGAGTTATATCTTTAATTGTATATTTTCTGTTGCTTTTCTGCATCACTAACATCAGCTGCTATGTTGCCTCTAGGATGCATTTCATATTTAGATTATATAGAAATATTTCTTAGCATTCTTATTTGGATCATTTATGAGCATTTCTTAGCATTCTTACAACAATAAAATAGTGTAAACAATCCACTTGATTTATATATGCTATTGTGTACTATATTTTTATTGCCAAGTATTTTCAGACATTTTTACATCACTGATTCAATGATGCTTTTCTTGGCCATGTGATGGACTTTGGCCAGTGAACTGTTAATGACATTAGTTACTTCCCAGTGTAAACTTTAAGAGTCATCCCTTTCTTGTGAAATCTTTCTCCCCCTTTGCCTGCAGACCAATGCATCTCTGGTAGCAGCTGCTTTTTCAAGGAATGATGAGCACAACTTTCATGCAATGTGAGAGATAAACTTCTGGTGTAGAAGCCATTAAGATTTTGGGATCATCTGTTACTCCAGCATAATGTCATATATACAAAGGAGAGATGCAGTGATACGATGTGATCCTTGTTCCGTCCTTCATCTAATTCATTAATTTACATTAATTTCATTAATGTGCACTGTGGCTGTCCATTCATAATATCAACACACTGGACTGGAGTATAGACACTCTTTTTGGAAGGTAAGGCAGAACAAATGCATTTTGCATCCGTTAACTATTTTTTACAAATACCGAGACTGTATTTTATATTGAGACCCCAAATTTCCAGCTCTTACTTCCAGTATCAAGTGATTACTTGAGTTGGCTTCAAGCTAAAATGCAAGGATAAATTTCTATTTCAATTCAATCAGCCAAAAATAATTTCAGAATCTACCCAGTTCTCATCTTGTGCCTTGCCCATCCTGTCAGCTCTCTATGAAGTCTTCCACAAGCCTCTCCCTCACCCCTGCAGGGCTGGTTGTATTTGCCTCGGCATTTCTGTGCTATTTTGACCTTGCCTCTCATAGAAGGAATAGCTGCTCCATTATAATTATGTTTATTTGCTATGGAGTGGGGCATCTTTTGAGAATAGGGATTGTGTCTTATCCAAAACTTCATACATCGTATAGGCTCATTTAGTTTTCCAACCCTTCATTCACTCACTTATCCATTCAACAAATATTTACTGAGCAATTACTATTGACAGATAATGTCCTCAGTGCTGGAATTTCAGTGATGAATAAAATAAATATGGTTCCCATTCTCATGCAAAAAACAAGTAATACACAAGCAAGAAAACAAAACCAAAATAAAACAAAAAACCAGGAAGAATTACATGTTATAAAAGAAATTTCCAGACTGAAGTGATAAAAGATAATAGTGAATTTGTAGGTATAAACTTAGGAGTGTCAGGGAAGTCTTGTTTGAAGAGATAAAATTTAAGTTCAGGCTTAACACTGAAGAAGAAGCCTATCTCAGATAAAACATCTAGGTAAGAAAAAAAAAAGGAAGCTATTTGAGGTGCTGAAAAAAACCTAGTTATTACAGTTATACCTAATGCACAATAGCGTGAATGAAGGGACTTTATAAAGACAACAAGCTCTTACAGGTTGTGCAAAGGAATGTGAAGGCCACTAATGGGTTTTAACTAGGAGAATAACATGAACCTGTTTGTGTTTGTAAGAGTTTTCTCCTGAAGGAATGGGCGCATTTAGAGGGGAGCAGGTAACCATAGTCATTCACAGAAAACATGACTATAACCCACGTCATTGGGGGCAACAGCGAAAAGAGGAGAAAAGCAGATTTTGGAAATATTTCAGATTAAGAACTGCTACCAGGCAGAATTGCATGGGTGGATGAGGGCAAAAATCATGGTTCCCATGTTTCTGTCTTAAGTAAATACATGGTTGGAGGAGCTATTTACTAACATGGCTTTGACTGGGAAAGAAAGAGTCTTATGGTGGGAGGAGATAGGAATTCTCTGTTGGATATTTTAAGGTTGAAGTGCTTAAGAGATAAGCAAGAGAAGTAGCTGTTGAGTGGGCAGCAAGATACACAAGTCTGGCTAGGAGGAGAGCTTAGGGCTGAGATAAAGATATTGGAGTCCTCAGTATATTGGTGCTATTTAAAACCATGGGAATGGGTGAGATCCCCTGGGAGGATGAGCCAATAAATATTTACTGGCTAAATGGGTGGATGCAAAGGGAGGTTGGAGGGCTGGTGATTTCTTAGTGCAATGTGATTGTGCCAAAGGAGAGGGCTTGGTAATGGAAGGGAAGGGAAGATGAGCATAGTTTTGGCCAGGATTTGGCAGTACCTGCTCCTTATTCAGTCAGAGAGTTTCAGAAGATTGTCATACATGGGAGTGTAAGCTGTGGGAGAATTATAACTAGAGAGGAATGGAGCAGTCTCATCGGCCTCTTGAAAGGTTGACTCGTCAGAATGGAGAAGCTGGCTGGGGAAGCTGTAGAGTGCAGGGGGAGTAGCATGTGCGGTAGTCAAGGTGGATGGGGGAGGAACATCTGAAAGGGGACTGAGAAGGGGTGGCCAGAGATGGTTGGAGAAATGGGGATGGTAACATTGGGTAAGCCATTGTCAACAGAGGGAACTGCTATGCAGATAGGGATAAGGTCATTGACTTTGGCCAACAGAGGGCAGCTTCAATTCAATGGTGGGGACAGCTTACAGGAAAGCAAATGAAGAGGTGAGCAGGAGAGGAGGACGCCTTCTTCTTCCAAGAAGCTCCCTAGAGGTGGAAAAGAGATAATGTGCAAGGAAGGTGGTCCGAGAAAAGAAATTTTTCAATATGAAGGAGAAAAGAGCACACTGGCATCTATTGATTGAAGATGTGTACAGTAGAGAGAACATAATTGTTGCATTAACAGCTGGCACCAGATTCTTCCTAGGGAGACTTTGTTTAGGAAAATTCTTTGACAGGGTGTTTCTAATGTGAAAGATGAGGCCTCCAGCCTGAAACAGGAAGAAAACAGGAAAATAAGGGAATAACCAACCTGCTTTGTGGACGAAGTGAACAGGAATTTGGCATTGGGTGTTCAGAAGGACAGAGAGGTGGGAGGAAGTGGGTCCTGTTCTTTAAATTAAGGACATTTAAAACCAGGAGAGTGACATAATAATCAAGGGAAGTTGCTGGCATACTATGACCCAAACTCTGTTCACTCCTCTACATTTCAGTAAAATCCAGCTGTATCCACAGACTGACAGCAAGAATACCTAGGGGAAATGATGGAATCAAGGTGGAACCCTGTGTTCATTTGCATGGAAGTAATTATGTTTAGATAAGAAAATGAACCCCAAACTGCATAAATTCAGAGGCAATGAGGAGAAGCATAAATACCTCCTTCAAGAATTTCTGGAGAGACTGGGACCCTTCCGGCAAGCAGGATTGGAGGTGCTGTCCAATATGAATCTCAGAGGCTGGTCTGACCTAGTTGACGTTAGAGTTAATGTATACTCTGGGCAAGACATGGCATGCTAAAGACTTTAATAGTTGTCATGTTATTTATCATTCAGAAAAACAGTAATAGGTAAGTATTAGACTATTTACTCCTACTTTCAGATGAACAAATCATGACTCAGGGAGATAAGGTAACTGCCAAGGTCACATAGCTGGTATTAGTGAAGAAATGATTCAAACTTAGATCTCTCTGACTCTGGTGCTCTTTTTATTTCACCAAGCAGATCCCACCTGTAGAGAGGAGTAGTGGTAGAAAGACTGGAAACATTAACAGACAGAACAAAAGGTGGTGGGAAGGCTAGGCGAAGCAGTTGGGAGGAGAGGAGAAGGGAGAAGCAGAGAGAAAGAATATGAGAGTGGAAAGAGGTATTTGATGAAGTGAAGTAATTTATTCTGAGACTAGCACCATGCTGCTGGGCAAAAAAAAAAAAAAAAAAAAAGGAGCAATTAGTGGGCTTTCCCTCCCCTGTTTAATTTTGGATGCCTAGCCCCTTTATGGTGTACTTACTTTCTATTTGACTGAGCAGAGATGAGTAATGTTAATTTTATAATTGGGCCTACCACCCTGGGTGCTGGATAAGCTGTAGGTGTCAAACAATGTTGTTCCAACTAAAATAACCTCCTCAAAACTCATGGTGCTTGTGTGCAGGCCCTTAGGCTTTTACATGCTTCAAATGGGCTTAGACTGTACACTTAGTATTTCACAGCAGGAATCCAGCTCCCTTAGTATTTTGGTTTTGCCCAGGATCACTCTAGGTTATAAGCTTTGGTTTACTTATGCTAAATGATGATTCCCTCATGCCCAGACATGAAAACAGGGTCTCAATTCATAAATCTGCCCCCTCTTGGTCTTCCTTACAGTTTTTGGGTTTCCCTTTGTGATGTCTGTATTATTTGTGTGTTTTGGAAACGACAACTTGGAGTGCCAGACAGCATGCCAGGCTGTAAGTTAGAAAACCTGTCCCATTGTCGAAGTTTGCCACTAACAGCTAAGGTATCTGCTTCTTCTGCACCTTAGTTTCTCATAGGCAGAGGGAGAGGTTAGGGTTAGAGCAGGCCAGCCAAATGTGCCCCTTGGCAGGTGTCACCCATTTATTGATCTCCTGTCTGAATCCACTGTCATCCCAGCATGGGGCAGGCACTCTTAGCAGACTGGATTTAACGTCATGCAATAATATTCTTTTCTACTGAGAGAAAGTACAACCCACCCTGGGTTGGGGGTTATTCTCTGCTTTATGAAAGAGTTGCTTCACATCTACTCAGGACACATAGGACCTAGCTGGATCCTGATTTCATACAGGATTTTATCAATTTCTTTAATAGCCTCTGTGAGCATTTTATAGCCCTTTCTGTTGCAAAATTCTTTAGTTTTAATCTTAAACTCTTCTGTTAAAATGTTAGGCTGTTTCTCCATTTTCTTCTTTAGTAGGGTAGAAAAATGCTAGATTTTCCAATTTATGATAGGAAATGACCTTGAAGATCATGGACTGACTGCCATTAACAATAGCAGATATTTACTGAGGGTTGACCTTGCACCAGTCACCATACTGGGTCCCTGGCATGCAGTGGCTTCTTTAGTACACACAGATGCACCAATGACCGAGTCACCTGTGACATGGTTGTTGATATATCTGACTCTTTTACCTCCACTGGCAACCCTCCCAGCCTCTATGCCTGAATTGTTGGCAAGTCCAAGGGCACAATCTCATAACTAAGTGGCACTCTTAGCTCTGAACACAGCTGGCTGATTATTTTGTAATCAGTCAACTCCCTCACTCTTTCCTTCTCTTATCCAAATCCTATCTAAAACTTTCAGTCTTTAATATCTAAGACAATGCTTTCATTCATTGCTTCATTTAAAATCTAGAGAAACAAAGTGGCAGAGCATCATCTCTCTCCATATCCTCTCCATTTGGATTTATGTGCCTCTTCCCAGTTCATTCCTGCTATCAGAGGAAGAGACCCTTCTGCTCAAACTCACTTTCCAGCATGCTCTTGACTTCACCAACCTGGATACTCATTCCTTTGTTATCCTTCTCCTTCATCACCAATTTCCTTCTACTTATTCCTTCTCTTAATCCCTCAAAGAAGTTCATACTTCTCCAATCTTGGACAATTCTCCCTTTATCCTATGTGCCTTGTATTTTTCCTTTCCAAAGAACCAAGTTACTTAGAAGTGTATTCTACCAACATGTTTTCACAACTCTCACCCACTCCATTCATTAGGACCTAGTTTACTGCTTCTCCCTTCTCCTGTTTCATAATCTCAGTGAACTGTTCTGTCAATGGCCACTGAGGGACTGCATATTATTAAACCTGGAGGACATTGTTCAATCCTAGTTTCTCTGGGCTTTTGTGTATCATTCGTGATAATCGCTACTCTGTCCTTCAAACCCTGCTCCTTAATCCTTTATGACTCCACTTCTTCATCTTCCTCCTGCCTCTTAGGTGTTTTTTTCTTGGGCAACATTTCAGTGTTTTATCTGCTTGCCTTTTTAAGGCAAGAGTCAATTAGGGCTTCTCCTCTTGGAGCACATTCCATCTTTTCTAATATTATCATGGCTCATGGTTTTACCACTAGCTTCCTGTGACTATTATTTCTAGTTCTGACCTCTTAACTCAACTACAGTTTCGACCACCAACATGGTTTCTGTTCATCTCCATTTGAATATTTCAGTGTCCTTTGGAGTCAACAGATCCAAAGCATAAGGAGCACATTCCTCACCAGGTCTCTCTACACCTTCTAATCCCCAGGCCCTTCCTGCCTCCAATATTTTCTAGATGGCTAATGTAATATCCAGACACTCTGTACATAAATCTTGGCATCATTCTAGGTTTTTCTCACCCACCCTTGTCTCTCAAACAATCACAAATACTATCCAAGTTTTTATCTCAAACTTTCTTCAATTTGGTCCTTTCTTCTCATCTTCTACCTCCAATTTAGATATTCCTATCCTCCCATCAGAATCTGGCAACTCTCCTAATTAGTCAGCATCATCACTTTCCAAGTTTTCCTATTCTGCAACCAGACTTGCTTTTAAACATAAACCTGGCCATGCCCCTTTCCTGCTTAAAAGTCTTCAAGGCATACAATTGCTTATAGGATGTAGGACAAAACTTGCCTTAATGTGGCTGGCAGAAGAGCACAGAGGTTGACTGTGAAAACTGGAGCCTGGGTCACTTTCTGGGTTTAAATTCTACCTTCACCACCTGTGACTTGAGGAAAATTCCTTAATCTCAGTGTAACTTGGTTTTATTTTGTATATGACTAAAGAGAGGGGCTAGATTTGTTGTTAGAATTAAATGCAATAATCTATACAGAGCTCTTTATTGTACCAAATATATATGGTAGCAGTGTCATTACCATTTCTTTTTGTTTGTGTGTGTGTGTCATTATTATTTCTTCTGTTGTTGCTTTTGTGCATTTATTCATACAATTATTCTCTGTAATATCATGTATCACTACTACCTCTTACCCAAAGCTTATCCCTATCTCTCTCCTATCCTCCCCAATCAGCAACCCCAGCCTTAGACTTCATTAAACTCCTCCTAAAACAGGCTAAAAAGCTGCTACCTGTACTTTTCTATGCTTTAGCATTATCAATTTGTCAGTTTATTTATATTACCTGCTGAATGTGAGTAACCAGAAGAAATAAAGTAGAACTGTTCCTGGTATAAGTATACTTCCAACAAGTGCTGTTCAATAAATGAATAAAGGATCATTCCGAATGTGTCTGTACCTCCTCAGTATTCAGAACACTTGTTCTTTTCTCTGCATTTACTCTCTGTTGATGTAAAACTATATATATTCTTCACTGCCTCCCAGGATTCAACTCCAGTAAACAATTGCCAATGGCATCTCTTTTGTCATAGTTGTAGGATGAAGAAAGGGAAGGGTGCTCCTCTTTCTCTTAAATCCTGAGGTCTCCTGAAGGCTCTGGGTTGTGAGTGTGGGCAAACCAGGAAAGAAGCATCTCCTTAATTCTGAATACATGTTGGATATGAATGAGTTAATTACTATTCCAAAGAAAAACAGACTCAAGAGTAGAGGTAAAAAATATAAATGACCCTTTGAAAAGTTTTCTAATTTGCTATTAATCATTCAAAAATACCAACCTATGCCTGCCACTTGGGCCAGTTTGCTTTTTCTCTTCATTAAATGTACAAGGCCAGCATCCAAATGAGAACTGGCCTTTGGTTTTACAAGAAAAGGGTGGATTCAGAGGCTGAGAAGAGCTAATTGTTTTCGATTAGTTAGTTTCAGACTTCACTGAGTTTTGTTTGGTCTAGATTATCTGAATCTTTATTAAATGAACTGGAATTGGCAGCAACATCTACAGGTGCAGCGGCATTGTGTAAGAATGTATTTACACAACAGCAGTGCCATGTACCTGTAGGTTTGTGCATGCGTGTGGTCCACTGGGTCTCTGGGTGAATGGACAAGGCACTGGCATGTGATGTGTGCATGCATGGGATTGAGAGATGAAGTTGCCTGAGGTATAGTCTTTCAGAAGATCAGGGCCAGCTTCGCAGCCACACCTCTCGTCTCTTTCAGACCAGCCCTTTTGAGCCTTACATGCCAGGAGGTAATTTTATTTAATCTTGGCAATCTTCCGGGATAGACTTAAGTAAACAAGGATCAAGCCACTCACAACCTTAATTAGGCTACACATAAATAATAGATTGCTGGATTAGCTGAGAACATTCAAGAGGGATGTGAGAGCAATAAAACTGACTTTCCATAAGTGGTTCCTTCCTTTAAGGGGCTCCAGCTTCCCCAGGCAGATGTCTGTGTCTGATGCCTTGGAGATGTTCTGGCAACCCATTTCTCACTCATTTATTCATTCATTTGTTTATCCACCCATCCCACAAAGTGTTATTAAACCCTTCTGAAAACAAATAGGATGCTAGATGTTATGGGCAAAGGTAAAATTAACAGCAACTATCTTGGTTGTTCACAGTTGCAAGATGGGTTTTTATAACTATGAGTGAGAACTGACAAAGTTTCTCAAAAGAGCATTGTGGCAGATTGTCTGTTCCAAGAACGGTCATGACAAAATCTCTCATTCTTATGAGGTCACCTTGGCACCATGCAGTGGTGATGTCTGTCAAATCTGGGCTGACCTTTGTGACTAGTTTGACCAACAGAGCACCATGGAAGTTGTTTTAGTTGCTTTCTCATTGCTGGGATGAAATACTTGACACCCAGAGTTAAAGAAGTAGAGGTTTATTTTAGCTCATACTCTGTAGAAGTTTCAGTCTGCGTTCGACTGGCTCTAAGGCAGTGTGGAACGGCAGAGGGGCATCCTAGAGGAGAAACAGCTCATGGCAAGGCAGGCAGAAGGCAGCAGCAAGCAGCAAGATTCCCTTTCCCTTTTATCCCATCTAGGCTACAGCCTTTTGGGTGGTGCCACCTATGCCCAGCATGGGTCTTCCCATTATCCACATCCAGAACTAAGTTAAATCAATCAGTGGACTAATTTAGTACCACATACCCTTAATCCCAGCATAAACCCCTGTATCCAGCCAGCTCTGAAAGTCCCAACTGTGAGCATATAAGGCTTGAGTGGGAGCATTTAGATACAAGACATAACAGAAGTGTTGCTGTATGACATCTGAGGCCAGATATAAATGCCACACACATTACTCTCTCAAATGCTTGTTTTCAAGGCTCACACCGGCCCAGGCCATGTGACTCTGCTACATATCTCGGCTGAGGTCCATGTAGACAGCCAGCACCAATCACCAGATTTAGGAATGCAGAAGCCTCTGGGTGATTCCTGCCCTAGCTGTCGAGTCACTGCAACCTCCGTATGTTCCCAGCAGAGGCCCAAATGTCAAAGAGGACATACAAGTCTCTACTGCTCTGTTTTTCTAGATTTGTAACTCACACACATACTGGGCTCAATAACATGATTATTAGAAGTTGCTAAGGTCAGAGATCATTTGTCAGTATAGCAACAGTGACTACAATGAGCAGTGTGGGAAAAAACTTAAAGTCCTAAGGTTTTGGATAACCCTCGTGGATTATTTGCTACTCTTTCTGAGCTCCTATAGCCTTGTTCACATCATATTTAATGTGTGGGGGCAGGACGTCCCATGCATGTGGATATCTTGACCAGCAGACATGGAGATGTGAATTAGATAATCATACCTAATTTGTTCTTTAAACTGACTGACACCCCTCCCCTCCACATCTGACAACACACAGGACGTTTTAAATGGCTTGGCCTTAATTATTATTTGTTGGTGCAAGTCACTCTGTACTTTTCTTGGTGTTTAAATGCCTCCGAAGAGATTTGCCCTGAAGCCAGGTGGGCCCCACCTTCGTTCTGACCCCCATCTAGATGGCTTGCAGAGTCTCAAGAGAGGAAGATTATCTCTGGTTCACTCACCTATTTTCCCAGTCAGGACCAGCTTCAAGTATAACCCAGCTCATTCCTGTAGTGAACCATGGAACTGTGCATATAAAGACACGTCCTTCGATGAGTAAGAAGGCAAACTCTGTCCTGAAATCCCACGGGTGCAGCGCATGTGTAGATTAAGAAGATATGATCTAGGCAGGCAGGTCTCTCCCAGCCACAAAAGAGCTCTGTCCTAATGTCTGAAATTCTACCATTAGAGATTCATTCCTTCACATTGAAGTTTTTTAATCCCTCAGAGATTTTTGTTAACACGCAGATACTCTTGGGAGGGAGGAGAATTTGAGTTTTGTTTTTAAAAAACTCTCACCTCAGTGAAAGATTTAATGTTAGCCAGGCTGGGATCAGTGGTCCTTAAAGAAATGGAACAAAAGGTAGGCACAATCCTGATGAAAAGAAAGAAAAAAAATTTGTTAGGTTCACCAAATTGTATGAGTGCATCAAAAATCCTCCGCTTCCATTGTGTGTATTTGTGGCTGGCTGCTATGCAACATAATGGGGGTTAATTCCAGGGCTCAGAGCACAGTCTGGCAATTGGATACTTCCAGTAGGAGGGAAATGGGGCGAGGGCGGGTTTGATTCACTTGTATAATCTCTTTTTCTAGATGATGGAGACTTCTCTTGCACAGGATTCCAGACAGCCCTCCCCCACAAAAAAACATACCTTTTGTCTTGGAAGAAAATAAGACCTTTTTAAAATTTTTAAAATTGGCAAATATCATATGCAATACCTGTTGGGAGGCAGAGAATAAGAATGGGGGAAGAGAATGCAGGGTTGCATGAATATGAGGTGGTTTTCCACCATGTTAGTTTAAAAAATTGCTTTATTATGTATGTGTTTAATTAAGTAAAGCCCCACACAATTGGCCCCCGTGGAACAAATGGTATCATAGAGATCCCCTGCTTTAATCCACGTTTCAGAGAGGCGAGGGCAGCGTTTCAGATCACACAGCCAGGTGACACCAGCTCCCACCGTCACCTCCCAGCTCCTCTCCTAGGCTCCCCTGAAGAGGAGCTGGCTTCTTCCAGGACCCTCTGTCTTGGGGCTGAGACCCAGGCAGCTTCCTCTTTCCTCCGTGGCTTGAGCGCTGCAGGAACAGTGACCCTTCAACCAGGAGCCCTGATGTGCAGAATCATGATATGCCCTGTGCAAGCTCCCACAGGCTCTCAGGAGAAGCTGAAGCTCAGAAGCCACTGTTCAATGCTGTTCTTGCGTCACAGACACAAAGGTAGGGTCCTGCCTGCCACAGGGCTCTGGTTTTGGGGTGTTTACAAAGTCACCTTTATGGCGCTTTCTAGGGCTGACACGAATAAACTGTGGGTGCAATGGAGCTTGGAAAGTGACTCCCAGCTGATGGGCACTCCAGCCTCTTGGTCTAAGGTGTCTGGGGAGTCTTGTCCCTGACCCATTGTGGCCTAGATCAAGTTCATTGCTCTATCCATAAACGGGTGGATACAAAGAGCCTCCCTCCACCAACACCATGCCATCTCTTTGTGATCAGAGGCTGGGCTCAGTCACATATAATTCTGTTCACCCTGATCCAGCAGCCTGTGTGGTCATGATCGATCAGTGGATGTCCCTCTTCAAGGGAAGCTGTGAGAAGTTGAGCTATTTACACAAGGTCACTTTATTAGCAGGGAAATCACTCTTATGATAAATGAGTGCTCTGCTGCTCCTGTCGCTTCTCTCTCCTCTCTCTCTCTCTTTTTCTCTCTGCCTCCCTCCAGTGCCTTCATGCCTCCCTCCTTCTCTCCTTCTGCTCCCACAGCTTTTCAGAGCCGCATCTCCTACATCCTCAGCAGTGAGGATACTGCACCTTGATGGACATTCAGTCTTCCTCACTGGGTCTGTCTCAGTGGAGACGGGTATCCCAGGAGAAAGATGAGTCACTCCTTGCAAGCTCAGTGCGGGTGTTTGACAGATCAGGTCCTTCCAATGGAACAGTAGATAGGATTTCAGATCAGTGATGGTCATTTTGCGGATGTGTACAGTACTTTGCAGTTCACAAAGTTTTTGTTCCTTTTGTTGCAGTAAAAAATTTTGTTGGAACTTTTTGAGCAAGGGCTTGAGAGAGGGTTTTTTGCTTGTGTTTTCATCTTTTTTTGCCTTTTTTTAATGAGAAAAATGGGACTCAGATGCAGGGTTGAAATTAATAATTGTTGAGTGTTTTGTCTTAAAGTCTCAGAACATGAAATTTGGAGCCACAAATGTCTATGTTTAAATCTTATCTGCCCATTTACTGACCAAGAGGTGTGGGCAAGTCATATTTTTGTTATAGTTTCTTTTTAAAAAATAATAGCCTTTATTTTTTCAAGTAATGTTATGTTTTGTATTGGCATTTGTTGCTGTTATCAAATACCCAAGAAAATCAACTTAGAGAAAGAAACATTTATTTAGGCTCAAAAGTTATTTCCACTCAAAAATTTATCTTGGCTCAAAAACTTTGTGTCAGAGGTTTCAGCATGGTCAGTTTGTAAGATTGCTGTGGGTCTGAGGTGTGGCAGAACCCACAGCAGAAGGTGTGAGCAAGCAAAGCTGCTCACCTCAAGGCAGACAGGAAGCAGGGCGAGAAGGAGAGAGACCAGAGGAAAGGGCAAGAGGCAGATATAGTTCCCAGATTCATGCCCTGTGATCCACTCCCTTCAACTATGCCTGTTTCCGTCACCTCCTAATAATACCACCAAATTATGATCTCCTCAATGGATAAATCCATTGATAAAGTTAGAGTTGTCACAATCCAATCACTTCCTAAAAACCCATCAGCAGGCAACTGAGCCTTCAGTGCAATAAATTTATTAGAGGACATTTTAAATAACAACCAAAACACATTTATGGACAATTAATCCTAAAGTACAGCATTCCTATATATGCCTTCTCTTATCACTGTTTCCTCTAATTTAACATCTTCCTTTAGTATGTTGTACTTATTATAACTGAAGAACCAATATTGATACAACTAAAGTTCACAGTTTTCATTAAGATTCACAATTTTCCTTGTGTATGCTGTGAGTTTTGAAAAATATGTAATGCCATGTATCCATAATCAGTGTCACAGAATAGTTCCACTATTCTTCCAGTGCCCAAGAAGCCCTCTGTTCCTGCCTTTCCATTCCTTTCCCTTTCTCCAAGCCCATGGCAACCACTGATCTTTTTACTGTCTCCATAGTTTTGTTTTCTCCAGAATGTCCTATAGCTGGAATCACATAGTATGTGACCTTTTCAGAGTGACTTCTTTCACTAAGCAATATGCACTTAAGACTCCTAGATTGAAACAATTTTTTTTCTTTTTTTTTATTTTAAAGAGAATGGAACAAAACAAAACAAAACAAAACAAAACAGAATAGAGTCAAACACAGCATAGCATTTCAGAACAGAACACTGCAAGCAATACAGGTCTTCAAAACATAACAACAGGAGATTAACAATGGCTACCCTAGTGTCTCTTGCCTTTTTCAAAATGGTTGTTCATACATTCACAGACAATAAACTCAAACAAAACAAAGTACTATAAAACCAGATAAAACAAAAGAGTGAAAGCATTACAGGCCTTCAAGTCAGACAACAAGAAACCAACAACGGCTACCGTAATGTCCCCTGTTTTCTTTAAAAGAGCTGTTTCTATCTTCTCACATATTGCAATCAAATAGTAGAACAGACTTAAACCAATCAAATCAAAGAATAAAAGCACCATTGGACTTCAGAACCTTTTCCCCATATTTATCAGGAATTTTGTATCTTATTGACTCTTTCAGTTTCTTACAGTAGGGAGATGATGTGGTGTTTACACATGTGAGTTTGATTTATTTCACTTACAAGTATGGTCTCAAGTTGCATCCATTTACCTATAAAAGCCTGAATAAAATGCCTTCTATATAGCTGAATAGTACTCCATTGTATAAAGGTAGCACATCTTTTTATCCATTCCTCAATTGATGGGCATTTGGGTTGTTTCCAAGATTTGGCTATTACAAATTGTGCTGCTATAAACATGGGTGCACACATATACACTGTGGTATGATGATTTCACTTCTTCTGGGAATATGCTCAGAAGCAGAATAGCTGGGTCAAATGGGACTTCCAATCCTAGCTTTTTGAGGAATCTCCAGACTGATTTCCACAGTGGCTGTACCAGCCTACACTCCCACCAACAGTGGAGAAGTGTTCCTTTTTCCCCACATCCTCTCAGGCATTTGTTATCAGTGGTTTTCTTGATCCTGGCCATTCTTTCTGGAATGAGATGGAATCTTAGAGTTGTTTTAATTTGCATTTCTCTAGTGACCAATGATACTGAACATTTTTGCATGTATTTATTTGTCATCCATATTTCTTCAACTGAGAAGTGTTTTTTCATCTCAGATGCCCATTTTTGGATTGGGTCTTTGAGTTTCGAGGGCCTGATATTTTTTAATTCTTTATATTATCTAGATAGAAGACCTTTGTCTGAAAGACAGTTGACTAAGATTTTTTCCCAATTTGTGGGTTTTCTTTTCACTCTGTAGGAGATTTCTTTTGACATGCAAAAACTTTTTAATATGACAAGATCGCAGTTATTGATTCTGGGAAGTGTTTCCCATGCAGTTTGACTTTTGTTCATGAATTCTCCACCTACCCCTATGTCTTCAAGATTTCGTTCCATTTTCTGAGATCCTCTTCGATTTCTTTTTTCAGAGTAATGTAATTTTCATTGAATAGATCTTTTGCTTCCTTTGTTAGGTTGATTCCTAAGTATTTCATTTTTTTGGATGCTATTGTAAAGGGTGTGGTTTCTCTTATTTCTCTCTCAGTGAGTTGTTTGTGTACAAGAATGCAATTGATTTCTGAGTATTGACTTTGTATCCAGCTACATTACTGAATTTGGTTATGACATCCAGAAGTCTTTCTATGGAGTTTTGTGGGTCATCTATGTAGAGTATCATGTCATCTGCAAACAGTGATAATTTAACTTCTTTCTTTCCTGCCCTTATTCCTTTTATTTCTGTCTCTTATCTAATTGCTCTGGGTAATGTTTCCAGGACTATATTGAATAGGAGCAGTGATGCTGGACATTCTTGTCTTGTTCCCGATTTTAGAGTGAAAGCTTTCAGTTTTTAACTATTTAATGTGATACTGGCTGTTGGTGTGCCATAGATGGCTTTTAGAAGATTGAGGCAAAGGCCATTTATTCCAATTTTCTATAGGGTTCTTATCATGAATGAGTGTTGGACTTTATCAAAAGCTTTTTCTGCACCCATTGAAATGACCATGTGGTTCTTATTTTTGGCTTTATTGATATGGTGTATTACATTTATTGATTTGTGTATGTTGAACCATTCTTGCACTCCTTGGAGGAATCCCACTTGGTCATGGTGTATAATCTTCTTGATGACTTGCTGGATTCTGTTTGCCAGTATTTTACTGAGGATTTTTGCATCGATGTTCATTAAGCAGATTGGCCTGTAGTTCTTTTTTTGGTTGGGTCTTTCTCTGGTTTTGGTATTAGGGTAATACTTGCTTCCAGGAATGATTTAGGGAGACTTCCTTCCCTTTTGATTTCACTGAAGAGTTTGAGGAGTGTTGGCATTAAGTCTTCCTTGAATTTCTTGTAGAACTCAGCTGTGAATCCATCAGGACCTGGACTTTTCTTGGTTGGTAAGGTTCTAATTACAT
>RJWT010011444.1:0-23291 GCA_004365215.1 Cuniculus paca
ATTCCCTAAGACAATCTTTCTCCCATGGAAATCTGAACACCACCCCCTCCCCTACTTAAAAATTCTCTCTTGGCTTCATCACCTACAGGACAAAGCCTTCATTCTCGCCTGCTATCTTCAGGCCCTCTCTCACCACCTGCCTTTTGCTTTATGCGTCTGAAGTACATTTCTTGGATGATCTCATCTTGTTCAATACTTTGAGTCTTTATGAGCTTTGTTCTATTTAGAAGGGTGTTCTTGCATCCCTTTATTTCTAAAATTTAGGATATAATTCTTGTACATCCTTCAAGATGCATTCATATCCCTTGTTTCCAGGAACTTGGCTTGCCCTCTACTTTTCACAGCTGAGATAATGTCCTTGCCAGGGTGCTCCATGCATAGCAGTATCAACTTTGCACTGAGAGATTTATTCCCTGCAAAACGGTTATGCCAATGACCTGCACATTGTAGATGCTCAATAATTTTTAACAGCTATTATTACCCCATCATTGCATTTAATTTACCACCATGGTATTTGCTTACCTGTCTTAGGCCCTTATTAAACACAGGCTTCAAACTGCTAATGTCTTTCCCAGTATTATGGCACATAGTAGGTCTCAGGTAAGTAGCAATTTGAATGTCTAGGGACTCTGCATAGTGCCTAGACAACATTAAGGGGACCTGCTAGGCAAAAAAATTGGGAGTAAGATTCTTCTAAATCCTGTTCCTGGGAGCATAAGTCTTGGATTTTTTTTACCATTCTATTTGATGGCCACAGTCTGGGTGTGACACACCCCAGGCTGGTAGCCAGAAGCCACACATCTCAGGAACCAATGGAGCAGATGTAAGAAAAGAGCTTTCTCTCTGCTTTCCATTACTCTAATCAAACTATGTGTTACAGTGACTTGACTAATCTGATTTGAGAAGGGCCTTAATAGCAGGGTAAAAGCAAAGAATGAAGCCAGTTCTTCCAGGCGCTGCTCACTTTAATGGCAATTTCTTTGTTGTGCATTGTGACAAGTGCAGCCCCTGACTGGGGCCAATTGTTGCACTTGGATACAAGCAGGAGGCTCTCGCAGAGGCTGCACGCATTTCTTAGGGCACAAGTCAGCCCTTCCTGATTTAATTAGAGTTTTTTTCTCTCTCCACCTCTCTTGACCTTCTGCTTGATTATGTAGTGAAGTATTCCTAGAGAGCAATAATCCTGTACGCTCAACATCAGCCTCCACAGCTATGAAAATGACAAAGCTGTCAAAATTTCAGCCTTACAAGTTCCAGATGGGGTCAGTACAGAGATGTAATGGCAGACAAACTGAAGGGCCAGAATCTGTGAAGATACAAAAATGAAGAGTTGAAGAACTAAAAGAACCCAAGCGATGACAATTGGAAGCTGTGCATTGCAGGTTATGTTGCAAACTTCTGTCTTTCTATGTGCACCATTAACACGGTGATTTAGTAATTTCCGTGGGAGCTGCCATTCCCTTGGAATGCTATTAGTGTCAGAGTCAGGGAAAATGAGGAAGTCTTTTTTTCTCCCAGAGTATGCAAACAGAAGCTTAGAAACGTGTTTGCATTTGGATTGGATGATCTAAACCAACAAAGTTCAACCTTTTCACTAGAAGCTGTGAGCTGTTTGACAAGACCTACTTTTTATCAGGCAGGTTCAAAGTCTACACACTGCAGAGGCTTCCCTAATAAGAGGGACTAATAAGATTATTTCCTTAAATATGTAACCTTGGCACCCATCCACCTACTAGAAGGTAGAGCAGATTCATTCTCTAAATTGCTTACCTTCAAAAGAAATGCTCTGTTGACTGGAGTAGGGTCCCAGCATGGCATACCAAGATGCTATTAGTAGGACTCTAATTTGGATTTGAAGCAGCTATTATTTTTAGTTCTCTCTCTCCCATATTTTTTTCTATCACCAAAAAATTAATGCTCCAATTACAAAGACTGCATTTCAATGGGATCAGTAGGACTGGTATTTCACTTTTCTCAAAAATCTTACCCCCAAACATTTAGCTTTTACTCAGGGACATATTGTGCCAATTCTTAAAAAGAATTAACCAATGTAGATACACTTCTGGTCAAGCAGGATTTAATAGAAGGAAAGAAAAATGGGGCATGTGTGTGTTAACTATATACAGAAAAAAGAAGGACTCTATTCAGAGATTTTTTTCAGGCTTGTATTTTGGCCCATTTCAGATCATAACAGCAAATCTTCAGTTGAATGGGGAGGTTTGGGGGAAGAAAGAGTATATGATCATCAAACTGAATTTCTTCTACCTTCCTACCTCTTCCTTTCCTACAGCAGGGTTATGTGATCTGCTGAAATAATGAAAGCCATTCTCACTGCCCCATCCATGGGTGGAATGATGCTTGGCCATATAAAGGAAAGGTGATTTAAGCAGGTCCTTGTGTTTCTCAAAGATCAGATAGTGATTCGTTTATGACATTTAATGATCTAAAAGGGCATAAAAAAGAAGTATTTGGGAATAAAACTGGAGTTGACTATCTTGTGAGGAAAGAGAAGACTAAAGCTGACTGTCGATACAGTTTCCTTTTAGCCACCAGTCACTGAAAAGTGTCTTGTATACCTTTGGTCCTGACACCTAGCATCCTGGAGGACATCATACTGAACACATTTCATAGGCTCTATCGTGTACCTTTCTCTGCTCATTTTAACATTTCTGAAATAGGAATTCCTCTCACAACTTGTGGCATGTCATAGTTTCATTTGTGAAGTTTTCCTCCTCTTATTTGTATATAACATAATAGTCCATCTTGCAAGTGAGCCCATTTTAGGACTGATGAAATATTGTCATGGAAACTTACTAAATTTCACTCTGATAAATAACTGAATGAATAGGCCACTTTTCCATCAAGATCTTAGTACTTAAGGGAACAAATGCATTTAATGACAAAAAAAAATCAAACTTTGTCATCAGTGACTGTAATACAAGTTTATTTTTATCCTGGATAGACATGTTAAAAACAAAACAAACCAACACAATGTAAGAGAGACTGATAGGGGGATAAAAGACAAGACTTTCTACCTCTTATAATAAATGTAACATTATAAAAAAGGGAACTGACTTTTGGTATAACAAACACTTTTTCCATATTTTCTTTCAGAAGTGGTGTAGAGGTTGCTAGTTGTCTTACAGGAAAGGAAAGTAAACCTTTAAAAAGCTGCATTACTTCCTCAAGGTCTAAGTGATGTGAGTATAAGGTAAAGCAATGACTTGAATCCACAGTTCTCTACCTGTCTGAGACTCAGAGCCGTTCTCTTGACTTGTGGTTGGGCAGTGTACATTTAGTTAGGTAATTTTGGTCATACTGGAAACTAGCATTCAAATCAGTAATTTTGCCATTATTTCAACACTCCTCCACAGTTGTTTTCTAATTATTGAACACTGAAATCTCCCGAGGATCTTTAAAACATATGGTTGGCTGGAGCCCATCCCTAGACATTTAGATCTCATCTGTATAGGGTATAATCTGGGCATTAGGATTTCAAAAACTCCTCACATGAATCTAACACATTGCAAGTTTGGGACCCACTGCTCTGGGGAGTTTTCATTTTGTTCTAGGGAAATGAAACAGACATCTCATTCCTGGTGGAAAATTTGCATAAGCGATCACATACAGAGCCTCTCTATCAACTTGCTATTAGTCTGTCTCTTCCGTAAGTCACACATGTCATATTTCAAGAGTGTCTGTCTTGTTTTTTAAAAATTGCATTTATTAAGTTATCTGTAGTTCATTTTCCTCAGGACTTGTTAATTATATCACATCAAAATAGGAGATAGTGTTTTATTTATTCTGGATAGTCTTTCCATAAGTTAACAGACTTTTGTCTTTTTCTTTAGCACAGAAAATATCTTGATTGATGCATCTGTGTCAGTTTTCTTGGACACTCATTATCCTTTGCTCTTGTTTATGTGGCAGGCAAGGTGAAGGATCCCATTTTGAAGCCTGGCCAGTTAGCGGGTTTCATCTCAGTATCAGTGCAATTGTTTTAGTGATGGGACCATGAACACAGTGGACTCCAAGTTTTTATTAGAACATGGGGGATGTGCGGAGCAAATGATTAACCTTACCCAAACATAGCTCTATCTTTTGCTCTTGGCTTTTGGAATGTGATGTCGAAGATCTTGTTTACCTGGGTCCTTTAGTTACAGTGGATGTGATTCCTCTGAGGGCTTTAAATCACATAGTAACTTGACCTCTAAAGGGACTAGAGACTAAAGATTGGTCAGATGAGTGGTCATTTATGTGTATGTGATAGAATTTCATAGGGAAATGTAGGGTCTTGAGGCTCAGACCAGCTTTCCTGTGTGTGTACTGTCAGCCACTATTACTAGGAAAGGTTCACATTACCCAAGGGAGGGAACGCTACAGGAAAAGGACAAAAGCTTTCCTTTTGGAACTTCCACAGACTCTGTTCAGTAAGTTTCTCCTCTTGATTGATTTTAATATGTATCTTTTTGCTATAAGAAATAATAAATGTAAGTATAACAGCTTGTGGTCAGCTCGATGAGTCATTCTTATGAATTACTGAAACTGAGAATGATCTTGGGGACTCCTGAGTGTGCAACAGTTATCAGAAGTAAAGGTGCTCATGAGAACTACTAAACTTTTCAGTGGATGGTAGGAATAAAGATAATCTTGTGGACTTTCCTCACTCCACAGAACAAGAATATTTTCCTCTGAACTTGGGGGCAGCCAGCATTGTTTCCACACAGTGGAAGCCAATCGGGCAAAGACAGTTCTTATGATATTTTTCAAGCCCTTGAAATCTAACATGCCTGAAATTACCCTTGGACTTTGTTTTCAGTTACATGCACAGAAATCTTCTTTGTTGTCCCTCAAACAGTATTTGTTGAGTTGCTCTCATTTGTAATACACTATACCACCTAACAGGTGCTTTATATAAAGAACTAATAGAGAACTTGATATATGAAAAAGCCTAGTACATTGCCTGATACATAGTCCGAGGTATGATGTTTAGTGCTCTAATTATTGTCATTTTAATTTTTAATATTTTCCGATTAAAATTTCATCCAGAGATGAAGCCTTAAAACTGATGATGATATACTTGGTGTATAGACTCCAGGTGACGGATTCTACCTCCACCTTTATGCCTTTCACGGTGTACTTTGGCAGCTGCTAGGTTACCCAGCTGTCTCTATCTCTTAACTCTGGAGCCTCAGTTAACATTTGAGAGCACATTTTGGATTTCTGTGATAAAATATGCGTATTTCCTGAATCGCAAAGTATTCTCACTGAATGTAATAAGTGGAAAGTTATTTTACAGGAAATGAAAATCTAAGATTAATATTCTTTGATGCCACCTCGTCCCCTCAGGACAATTATTCACTGTATTACAACAAAATAAACTTGCAAAATATGGGAATTGGTTTTCTCCTCAGATTTCTAGGATAAGTGAACTCTCGAAACTACACAAATCGTTCCTGGGTGCTATACTTGTTACCTCACCTCAGAAAATAGGCACTGGGTCTCTTACAACACAAGAGCTTAAACAAATTCATGGCAATGTGCCCAGAGGAGAGAAAAGGAAAAGGAAAAATGAAAGGCAATTTAAAAACTAATCAATTAGTAAACATCTATTGATCTCTATTTATTAGTACTGTGTGTGTGTGTGGGGGGGTCGTTACATCATTACCAACTTCATGGAACCTACAGAGTTCAAATATTGTCTTGTTCTGCCAACAAATACTGTATCACTGAACCTTCCTCTCTACTATGTACTCTGCTAGATGCCAGGACACAAAATGCCTTTTTTGTTCAAAACTACTAGTTTTCAATGGCAGCAAATCCTGAACTGGGTTCATTCTAAAAACTACAGAACAGCTTTATAAAAATACAGGATGTTTGTATTGACATTTTTTTCAGGGGAGCAGAAAACTCTTCTTTTCATAAGTGTCTCCCACAAGTGCTATGCTTAACCAAGTTTAGAACCATGAGGACAGATGATGAAACACATACAGGAACAGAATCCAATACAAAGCAACACTTATGAGCTAAGGGACAAGTGAGTGCCGCACTGAGGAGTGAGCCAAGGGAAAGATCACTCTAGACAATGCCCCACTCACATCCTCCAATTAGTTTGCAATAATGACCTACTCCAAGTTCGTTCAGGCAACCAAATCATGGGGCCTTCCTAAGTGTTACCACAGATCCTTGGTGAAGCTCATTCGCAGCGGAGAATCAACAGAGGTGAGCAAGCAGTGGCTTGTGCACACACTCTCCCACTCTCCTTGGCTTCAAAGACAACTTCTCGAAATGTCCAAAGCCTAAAACATCTTTGCCTTCAATTATTGTTTATTCCCACCATTCAGGGTGCAGCTGCAAAGTATAATGTTGGCTTACCATTTTTCCCTAGGATCACAAGTTCTCAGTTTTTTCTTTTCTAGGAACAGCAATAGTCCTCTGACAATTAGGCTGCTTCTGGAATGCTGTGCCTTTATCAGTTTGTCTAGAGATGCAATAGTGTGTGATCATTCAGGGAGAGGCTAGGCAGTGGGACAGATCTTGGTTGGGTCCCTATCTTTGACTTCTATTAGTAGTAACGTAGAAACATTAGATTGAGCTGAGTTTTGGTTACCTAATCTATATAAAGGGACAGAACCAATGGTGAGGCTTAAAGGAGATAATACATGTAGAGGGGATAAACTAGAATACATGGTCAGCAAGTAGCAGACATTAGTACTATTGTTGTTCCAATTTCCTGGCAATGAAAGGCCTAATAACTACACACATTTAAGATGTGTGTAACCCAAGCAGCAGACTCTGCTTCCTTCTGCTACCCGCCACACACCTCCTTCCTCACATCTCAGCACAGAGTGGCGAAGCAGGGGAAAGTGGAGCAGTTCTTACCAGCTGGCTCTGCAGCTAATAAAGACCATCTTTTTCCATGTCTTTATTTCTTCTCATGTGATTGCAATTATACTATCCCAGAAGTTCAAAAAAATGAAATCAACTACATTTTAGAACAAGAGACATGCTTTTTTGGGGGGGGGTTTCAAATAAAAGAAGGTTACTTATCACCTTATTTTGGAGGGACTTTAGTATACTAATTAACAATAAAGTGAGTAAGCATGTAGGGATTTCTGATAGATGGAAGCATTGTGAAACTAGATTTGGGAGATGAATGTACAATTACACAAATTTACTGAAAATCCTTAAACGGGATACTTACAATGTGTGGCTTTGCAACTAGAAAGGGGAGGAAGGAAGGGAGAGAAAGAAAGAAAGACAGAGAGGATGGAGGAAGAATAGAAGAGGGAGAGGAAGGAGAGGGGAGAAGAGGGGAGGGGAGGGGAGAAGAGGAGAGGAAAAGGGAACATGAAATCCAGTCTTTGAATCACAAGTATCAATGCTTCAAATCTAAACAGTAACATTGCCTCTGCAAATCTGAAAGTATCAGATCTATTTCCTTGAATGCAAACTCTGGATTTCCATAGGGGCCCTCTAGGTTCTTGGGTCTGGCCCTTTCTGACTCATGGTCTGATGACAACAGAGAACTCGAAGGTGCTCCCAGAGATAAAGAGAAGTAGAGAACAGGAGATCTGTCACTGGCTCATTTCTGTTTCCACTGAGGAATTCCCGTTTCTGGTTCACTTCTACAGGGTGCTCTAGTACTCTCAAACCTCCCATCTGTCAAAACCTATCCCCAACTCTATATCTGTTCAAAGGAGCGAAGAAACCAAGAGAGCAATAAACACAGATGAATAGCCTAGACTGTCATTTGTCTTTGGGGGAACCTTGGCTCATGGAGGTGCACATGGCTGACCACAGGCACTAGAGTGTGGGCTTTTCCTGCCCCATCATCTTCATGGAGATGACCACATTAGAGAAATCTGGCCCAGGAAGGCAGAGTATGCATTCATTGTGTAAGGGATAAGGAATCTGATAAACTCACAGAAGTGAATGGCCAATCACTTATTTGCCACATTTCCTGTGTTGCAAGAGGCACTTCCTATTGCCTCTTGTGTCAGGCATTTAGCTTTCCGTGTGCTCAGGTCTCTGCTGGTGTACATCTACCATGGGCAACAGTTTGTGTAAGCGCTCATTTGATTTTCTTTGGGTTATAGGGTTAACATGCCATCATTACTAGGATTTACTATTTGGCATCCAAGCTTATATGTGGCATCCCAGGAAATAACTGCTAGTCTCACAGTGAAAGAATGAAGGTGGACAGGTACAAACCTTGCTTAGGAATCGTTAGTTGCACTACGATGCACCTGTACTTTCTCAACCCATCGCTAGTGCTGTATCACTCTGAAGAGAAGCCTTCTATCAGCAACTTCAAAAATGTGTACAATGCCCAGAGTGTAACTGGTTTAATTACCTCAAACTGTAAGGGACATCTTGGGCACTGCTCAACGAAATAGTCTGACATGATTAAAGGAGTGTGATATACCTTTCACGCTGGAAGCTCAACTCACTTCTAAGAAATCCATGTTTTAAGGAACTAGAAAGATTCAGTGAATATGGCCTAGTGATTTTTTTTCACATCTTAGGTTCTGAGTTAGCTCATTCCACATCATTATCTCATTTAATGCTCTTAGCATCCCAAAGGGAAAGGTATTACCATGGCTCTGAAACGTATTAGAAGACCTGCATTGAGTGTGTTTTGACCCACATTTCTCACTAAAGTCTCAAGGGTCTTAAACAATCAAGGCTCCCAATTTATAGCAATGTTCCCTTCAAAATTCATGTTAAAACTTAATTCTCAATGCACAACTATTAAGAAGGGAAGCCTGTAATATATGATTAGGCCATAAGGGCACCACCCTTATGCGTGAATTAATCACCTCATAAACGAGGTCACAGGGAGTTGTTTGTTCCTTTTTCTCTTCCACTTTTCTTGCATATGGGGATACTACACAGGACTATCAATGAGGAACATGCCTTCGCCAGACATCACACATGCCAGTGACTTCATCTTGAACTTCTTGGCCTCTGGAACTGTGAAAAAATAAATTTCTGTCCTTATAAATTATCCGGTGAGGGAGTTGGTTCTAGCAGCACAAATGGACTAAGACATTTTCTGTGGTTTTGCTTCTCCAACTTAATTGTTTCAATAACTCCCTCCCTGTTAACCCCACCCAGCTCTCTGACCCGGACCAGTCTGTCCAAGCATCACACCCTGACCAGTCCAGAAATGTGAATCTCAAATATGAGCCCACACTTGGCTGTATCCTGCCTTCCTTTACTTTTGCTTCCTTGGATTTGTGGTTTTCTGTCCCTCAAATTCAACTGTGACTCTTCTCAAGTCCTCCCCCACATGGACCTTTTCAATCTGTTGGGTCTTTGGGCTACTTCCCTCCATCCTGTACCCTTCTGCTCACAGCTCTGTTAATGCCATTTGCCTTGCTCATTGTGTTCATCCATTTGAAGGTTGGCCTTCCCTACTAACTGTTCTTTCCATGGAGAATGAAACAGGTATCGCTTACCTCTGCAATTGCAAGGCGAACACCCTTCCAGGCACTGACTTACTGGCTAATAAATGAATAAACACTGCCCTTTGTAGCCAGTCACCAAGAAATAAAATAATGATGGTAATAAAAATCTATTATTCCCTCAACAACCAGAATCACTTATTTACAGAATAGAAAGTTGCCAAAATATTTTTCAGCCCCTACGGCACTTGGACGCTTTCACCCTGAAGGTAGAGATTATTTTCCCTCAAAAGCAGGGCTTTCAAAGTATAGCTTAAAAAAAAAAAGAGTACTGTACTTAGTTGATCAAAGGCCTTTATTTGAAACCCGATAATTTGGAATTGGAACATTGTTTTTGAAGGTAGTAGCTCTGAGATACAGAAGTGGTGTCTGGAACAAAGGGAGTTAAACTCCAGAAATCAGTCTATTCATCTGCTGGAATTAGAGGGTATACCCTTCTCATTGTCTTCTAAAATTAATTTGATTCCTAAAGGAGTTTATTCACTAGGGATCAAGAAAGGCTCTGAGATAATTGAAGGGACCCTCTGACAGAGTAAGTGGGGATGTGGAGAGGGTAGGTGTGTTATTTTCCAGCCAGTGCAACCTCATGGGAAAGACACATAAAGACAGCAGCCCCTAGCAAAGCCCACAGGGCTTCCAGCACTCTTCAGCTGATGTCCAACAGAACTGAAATCCAATGGAAATCAAGCAGCAGATTATGTGTGCTGCAAGACTTGAAAACTAACGCGTAGCTTAATGAGCATATTATAACTGCAGGCTCTGCTTGTTAACTGTTGAAAATATTTTCACAAGGCTTTGGGTATGGCAGGCTAATGCTGGTGATGAAACAGTGATGCTGAAAAGGGACTCTGTTTAAGCCAGGCTTAAGCAAGTCACCTGGATAATGTCAGCGATTACAAATGAATCAGATCACGCCTGGACTTGGGTGCTCCACAATAACAGCTGGTGGTTTCTCTCGGAGACCAGGAGGTAAACAGTAACGTCAGGCTAGGTGAAGAGAAGGGATGTCAGTGAGAAGGGATGTTAAGCATCAGAGGGACGGAAGGGGTGCCTGTGACCTGCCAAATAGAATCCCACTCAAGACTTGCCTCTAATGGCAACTAGGAAAGTTCTTGGATGACATTTGAGGCATTCTGTAAAAGCAAGTATTTTGGGGATTACTTTGAACGTAGAAACACATACACATATTCTTCAGATAAAGAGCACCTCAGTGAATTGTCCAACCAGATATTTTATCCTATGTGTGACTGTTACTGTGTTGAGTATTATCCTCTGATTTTTTCAGGTAAGTGTCCTGAGGTCAAGGGAAGTCAAGATATTGACAAGTTGCTTAGCCATTTGGTGGTGAACTTGGGGCTACATGAGTTGGAAAGTTAGTTGAGACACTTCTCTTTTAAGCTCACACTATGTTGGTATGGGGTCTTTGCACTCTGGATGGCTTTATACTTCCAAGGGGCCTTTACGTACATTTCCTCTCTTTGATCTCTATACAACACTGGGATCAATCAAACACAAATGGTGATTCTCACTTTGGTGTACTTTTCTACGACCTGGGATAAGCTGAGATATATATTGAAATGCACATTCTAGGCCCCACTTCAGATCTACTGAAACAGAATCCCTGAGGTTCAGAGCCTAGGCACCTGAGTTTTGTTAAAAAAAAAAAAAGGCAAAATCTCCCTTAAGTCTGATATCCAAATGACTGGTACTACAGTTTATATACTTGAAATAGGAATAAACACATTTACATCAAAGTACTGCCCCCTGCCACCACTGTTCTTGTAGTGTTTAGGATTAAACTCATGGTCTTGTCTATGTTAAGAAAGTGCTCTACTAGTGAGGTACATCTGCAGCCCAGACTTTCCCTTTTGATCCCATCTTAATGAGCCTGAAATTGCTAAACCTATTTGCCACTCTGTGGTAAGGATCTACCACAATTTCCTGACTCTCTGAAGCCACGAACATCTAAGAGGAGATTTGCATGAACAACTCAAAGACTCCGAGGGAAGCATAAAGCAGATCATCATGATAAGAGATGTTTTCAAAGCTATTCCTTCCTTCTCATAGTTTTCATTTTTATCCTGTTTTATTATTTCTTAACATCTTTTTCTTTGAGCAAATTTATTTTTACCCCAATTAAATGCATTTACTTATACAGAAAATCTTATGTCACACAGAAGATGTGGAAAAAGCATTGTTTGATGTAGATGGAAATCAAAGATAAAAATAAATGCAATAAAAAGAAATCAAAGATAAAAACAAATGCAATGAAAAGAAAGTAAGATGACAAAAACAGCCAAAAATGTTCTCCTTGATTTAACCCGAGAGATTGAAAGAGGGTAGAAAAGAGATTAACTTCCTCATTGCGTGATTCCAAATGATTTAATGTTGTTGCGGTCAACTAAAATCTCATGGAACCACTCCACAGACATGCTAGATATATGCCTGAGGGAAGAGCCCCCACATTTGACCCTGTGGGGAGGATGCAGTTAAGTGTGACCCTAGAAAGTCTGGGTCATGAGCTTAGAGGGCAAGTAGATAGAACCAAGGGCAGCAGTATTGCACAAAGGCAATCCATGGAGCTCATCTGAATTTTCAAGTTTTGTCCCAGGTCACCTGGCTATTGCCTATCCTAATAGCCCCAAAGCCTCTGCATTAGGTGCTTGTGGATGGCCATGCAGAGGGAGGGACAAGTGGGAATGAGAGAGGGAAATATCGTTTTATTGCAGGTTTGAAGCTCATCAAGGGTAAGGCTCAGCATACTAAGTCCTTTTCTAACTGTATCTTTCTAACTAAAGATAAAAAGATAAAATAGCTCCCTCAACCACAGTGGAGTTTCGTGTGTCTTTGACAAGCAGCATAATTAAGATCTAGCATAAACACAGAGCCTCCGAGGACAGTAAAAGCTGACTAAATGGGAATTTGTTCTGTTTGGCTTTTCTTTCCTTTATTTAATTTTTTGGTGGAAGTTTCACTTTGAAGCAGGGCTGGCCCTAAACAAAAGTGTGGATTCTGCATCTACTGGAGCATCCCCCAGCTGGTCACAGCTCTGTTCCGGAAGCCTGCAGCCCACATCTTCAGTACCATCCTTGTAGGAAGGGTTTCCCTCACCTGCTCAGCCCTAGCCTCAGTTTCCCAGAGTACTGGAGAGTCCAAGTGTGCACCACCTTATCAGGCTAGCTATCTCATATTTGAGCTGAATAAACTTGAATAAGTTGAACCTTCCTAAGGATCAATTCTGTCATTAGTACAACGGACTGTCAGGAAGAGTAAATGAAATAAATCATGGAAAGCATTTTACAGAGTTCCTGGAATTTAACAGTCACTCACTAAAATTTATCATTCTAAGCTCAGTAGCCTTCATTCAAAATACCTAAAACCAGAAGTGATTTGAATTCTTTCATTTTTTTCTTCAGATTTTGGAATATTTGCATATAGATCACAAAATCTCTTAGGGATGGGACCCAAGTTATATACATACCTTATGCACAGATTCTGACAGTAACATAAAATACTGTCATAATTTTGTGTATGAAACAAAAAAGGTTTTATGTGTGGAATTTTTTCTTTGTGGCCTCACGTTGGTGCTCAAAAGCTTCAGATTTTGAAGCATTTAGAATCTCAGAGTTTTAGCAAGCAATGCTCAACTTGCCTTATTGTTATGTAAAAACCATCTATTGTTCCAGAACCATCCATTGGTCAGAATGACCCAATTCAAGCACATGCTGCTTAGGTGGGATCCTGTCATAAATATATTGCACAGAATTCATGCCTTCTCCTTAAACTCATTTTAAAGATTATTTATTTTATTTTACCCTGGAGCTGTCAGTAAGCAACAAGTTTCCTCTCCTTCATTTTTCTGACACAGCGCTCATTTTGTGAAATGTAGCGTCATTCTCTATTTCCTAGACAGTGACCACAGGACAAAGATCTTGAAGGCAATGTGAGAATTAATTATGCCTACTCAACCTTCAGACATGAAATGACAGGTAAATAGTACCACTTGAAAAAAAAAACATTCTTTGACCTCTGAAAGGCTTACACGTTAAAGGAGTTTCTATTTATCCACCACCATTTCCATCATGACAAGAACACGAGGACTCACAATCATACTGCTATGAGCCCCTTCCCACAAACACTTGCAGGTGCTATCACAGGAAAAATGAGCATCTATCTTCCAGTTTCAAATTAGTCCATAATGGGTAATTTCATGCAGACATTATTTCTAAACAAGAAATTCCCTAAATGCTAATTGCTTCTAAGAGCTGTTCAGTTAAAGGGAATAAATATTTCCACTCATTACAAGGGATGCCATTTTCCTAGTTAGTGCAGGGAAGCTGTAAGTGGGATTCTGTAAGAAAAAGGAGGCCAGAGCTCTGGGGATTACATGGCACCTCCCATACATGCACCGAGGTGTCAGACTGGAGGGCCCTGAGATGAATTTGGCTCAGAATCAGTAGATCTGACAACCTGGAGTGCATATTACTGAATGTCAACAGTTGCTGAGTCCTGAACACAGCACAAGATCAGACAACTGTCAATGTGAGGCTAAGATTAATAACAAGTAGAGAATCCACTTCCTTATTAGCACTAACAACTCCTCCGCATGGTATTCAATAGAAGATTGTGACAAACTGAAGAGCAGATCCCTGTTCAGCTCCAGTGGGGAGTAGAGATTTTATGACTTCTGTCAGCAAATGCCACTTTGATAGTGTGAATGAGAAAAAAAATTACCCTTGGGGGAGACATGGCTGACTGAAACTACATCAGGACCTTGAAAGACAGCTAGAGAGGAGAGTCCCAGAGATGCCACCAAACCATTTGGACGACACAGACTGCCTGTCTTAATAAAAACCTCCACTAGATGTATACATTTCATCTTCGTATTAGTTGTTATTTCATTGCTGTGAACAAATACCTGACATAAACAACGTAAAGGCCAAAAGGTTTATTTTGGCTCATGGTCGCAGAAGTTTGAGTTAGTGATCAACTGGTTGGGACACTGTGGACTCGAGGGGAGGTAGAATGTCATGGTAGGTGGGTACGGGGCAGGAAAGCTGCTTCAGTCGTGGCAGTCAGGAAGTAGAGACTGATGGAGAGAGCCAGAGAGGATGTTGGGGACAAAATACAGCCATCAAAGGCATGCTCCACTGACTACCTCCCCCCACTGTGCCCCACACCCTAATAAGCCCACACAACTATGAACTCATTAATGGATTAATCCACTTGATGATCCATCAGCTCATGATCCATCAGCTCTTGACATTCTATCAGCTGGTAACAAACCTTTCAACAGTTTTGGGGGTAACATTTTAGATCCCAAGCGTAGCAGTATTTTAATTGCCATTTCTGGACTGCAAAGATGGACAAAGTCTAGCTTCCCTATGGTCTTGAGCTAGTTCAACCTACAGAGTGGTGATAAACATTTATCAAACTGTTTTGTGCATAAACACACATGAGCCAAATGAATTGTGATACTGGAAAAGTGTATAAATGGAGGATTGACCTGGATAGGAACTTTGTAGATAGCCTCATTTGGGCATTGACAAGTGTGTTTAGAGCTGCAGGAAGAGGATATGACAATAGAAAGCAAGAGGATGGTGTAATACTAGTTACGTGCAAAGACTCCAAGGATGAGGAAGCCATAGTGAACACAGGAAACAGAAAGTGAGCCAGTGTGCTTGGAATCAGGGGATATGGAAAGAAGATGGAATGAGATGCTAGAGGCTAAGAGAAAAGTTTAGATCACATAGCCTCTTACAGGATTTTCAATCTTACTTCTCCAACATTCATACTGTCTCCTATTCCTCTTCTGCTTCTACAAAAATCGTGTTCCCTATTCTTAAAGATAGTAATAACAATGAAACACATTCTTACATGTACAGCTATCTCCATTATTTGACCTCTTATCTCTCACACAGCTAAAGAAATAATTTATACTTAGTGACTATTTCTTTTTTCTCAATTTTGGGAAAATCGGGCTTTTGTCTTTATTGCTTCAGTGACACTCTTGATGGTTATTACTTACTTCCTTGATTATATCTGTATGGCTTCCACAAAACTTGATGTATTTTGCTGCACTTAACAGTTTTATGTACATTCATCTCTTAGAAATTCTCTCCCACTTTTAATCTTTGGGAGCCATTTACCCTCTGACCTCCTCTACCTTGTCATCCTCAGTTGCCTTCAAGTTCCTCCTGCCCCACCCCTAACTCCTCTGGATTTTATGACATAGACATTTTCTTGTTCTCTGGGTCACTTCCTACTGGAATCTAGCACAACTGGATATGAATTTCTTTCCTAACTTTCTTCTAAAGTCTACTCATGAGCTTCAGATCACCCGACAATACATCTGATTTCATGCACCACTATTAGGACATTCTCAAAGTGTTAGAAGAGAAGAATAAACATAAAATATTTTCTTCCCTGCAAAAGGACTTTTTAAATTGTCCATCTGTGCCAATCTCTCTTGCAACTTGTTCATGCTGCATACTTCAACTGTCCTTCACTAAGATTACTGCTTTGTTTAAACATAAAACAAAAATACCTCCCTACAAGTGTGAGAATTCTCCAGGTTCTCTCTAATACAGAACAACCTTTCTCTGTATTTTGGCTGTAATTTCCACTCATTTACCCACACTTCAGGGCAGTTGAATGAACTTCTCTATTCACAGTAATCCACATCCCTGATTTTATTCTGTAAAGTGAATTTCTACTTTGGAATACTCTTAGATATACAGAAAAGTTGCAAACATAATTTGATATGTTCTCATATAACCTTCACCAAGTTCTCTCAGTCTTAATGTCTTTCTTGCTGAACTATGGCATAGCTCTAAAAAAAAAATGAAGAAGAAGAAGAAGGAGGAGAAGAAGGAGGAGGAGGAGGAGGAAGAGGAATTAACACTGCAACATTACCCGGAAATAAGCTCTGGATTTTTTAAAGAAAAATTTTTATTAGTACATGACTGCAGTACACATTGTTTACATTTATCTTTGGGAGTAGATAGATGTATTTAACATATCTTAATTCTCTTTATTTGCTTTTTCTTCCTTTCTTCCCTCCTCCCTCTGTCTCTAGATCCCATTCTCATTTGCAAAATAAATAAATAAATAAATAAAACAAAACAAAATCTATTGTCCTGTTTACTATTGTATATCTCTTGTCTTTTAAAATTATCTATACTTGTGTCAGTATGAAATTCAGGACCCATGCTTAATTTAGTACCTTAGTTCCCATCAGCATGATTTTTCCTAAATTTCTTTTCCTCTCACCAATGATCTCCCAAGTACTGTTCAACTTTTCCCTTTCCATGATGTTTCCAGCATTCTGCCACAGCACTAACTCCTAATCACTTTTCACATGAAATCTTCTCCCCACTTCCTTGAAACTCCCGCAAAGCTTACATTTTATTCCACAAAATTTAGTCTTATCACATACGGTGGTACCTCGGTTCATGAACTTAATTCTTTCCATGATTCTGACCCTAAACTGAATTGAATAAGGACCAAATCAAATTCAAGGGTTAGGTTTCATGTTGACCTTATGGGGAAATTTGATTTAGTTCTCTTCCAGTTCAGTTTGCAACCAGAATCATGGTAAGAATCAAGTTTATGAACTGAGATATCAATGTGTGCTATGGCCTGAGATCATAGCAAATGCATGCTGGGAATCACTCCCAATGTAATTTTTGCTCAACATTTTTCCTCATAGAGGAATTATTGATGGTTTGACCTTCCAAACAGCTAGCTCCTTTACTCTAGTTGATAGGACAAAGAGACTTATTTTCCTTTAAATACACCAGCAGAAGCAACAGTTTTAAGAGAAACACGTGTAATTTGTCATGCCAAGGAAAATGTTGGTCTTTTTCCTCAAACAGGTGTTTTATTTGGCAAACACATGCTACTTGTTGCATTTCGTAATGCATATTTGTAGAAGCAGCTTTAGATTTTATCTGGCTTCTGAGTGGACTGGTGGGTGACATATCTCCTGTAATATATTCTTCAATTAAACAGGCAGATAGAAATAGAATTTAAATATTCAGGAATAATAATTGTTGGGGAGAGGAGCCCTAAGCGATATTCCTTACTGTCTATCATTTTTCTATTCTTATTCCTCAAATTTAGGGCTTATTAACATTTTTTTAAATATTTCTTTCCAAGCAAGCAGAGAGGTGCACACAGAAGTGAAACTCAAGGGTGACAGAAAGTTAGGATATGCTGCAGTATTCTGATACTTTGTATTGTAGATGGCCATGCTTGCTCACTTCTTCATGTTTCTTAAGAATAAACTATAATTCAAGAAATAATAATTTATTTACACACGGTTTTACTGAAAAGGGCAAAGAAAAAGAAGAAAGAATGGCTAAGAAGAGGTAGAGGTTGGAAGATAATAAGTACTAAATACTTATTATAACTTATTGTATATGATTATCTAAGGACTAGAATTATTTTCTCTTTGAAGCCTCAGAAATCCCTTTCACTCATCTCATGCAACGATTATTATAAATCTCACTGCATAGATGTGAAAGCACAGGCTCAGGGAAGTCACTTGCTCCAGGTTTGAACTTGGTTGATTTCAAAGCCCAAGCTTGCACTGTAGTAGCTCGGGAGGGGAGGTAATAATATTTAATTTCAGACCGTGATTTAATTCCACCCATAAAGGGTGAAGCCCTGTAAGGGCTTTAACAGCATGAAGAGACTCTTCCAGCCCAGGGTACTTCTGAAAGGCAGAAGGAACATATATTTCCACATGTTCTTCAGATCCAGGAAGTGTGGGTGCAGAAAGAAAAGATTTCTTGCCCTGTATGCTTTATGTGCAGCAGGGTGGGCAGATGGAAAGAGGAATTAAATGGGAAAGCTCAATCGGGGGCAGAGACCACCACAGAGAAAGCTCCTGCAGAAACCTTGAAAATGGTGCTGGACTTACAACACAACTCTTTTCCTAGCCTTGTGCCTGTTGCCACAAATATTATCATGTAAATGCCTGTTAACAGATTCATACCTCATGGGGATAAAAATGAGTCACTTGGAAAGAGAAAACAGGCAGCAGAGACCTCCACGTAAATTTATATGACCTCTGGCAACCATTCCTGGGGAGCCATTATGTTCTATTGTGTGAAACACTAGCTCCAGAGGAAGTCCCTAAACTTGAGAATGGATGCAACTGCTCTTTGTGGCTCCCGAGGAGCTATTATAGTCAGTGAGGTGGACGAAACAGGTTGTCTTCAAGTCTCCAGTGACTCTCTACAGCCATCCATGAGCAAGCCCATTGCCTGATGCATGCTTCTGTTGGGACCTGTTCAGACACCTGTGCTAAGCATAGTCAAGGGGATGGGTCCTGAGAAGAGGGAGTCCCCTATCCAGTTCCACCAGGGAACACCATCAACCCCTAGCTGACCTCTAGCCAGAGGCAATGGTGGACCTTGTCCACATTACAGTGACCTCAGCCTGGCCTAACTTTTCTCAAAGGAAAAATGTGAGTTGGGAAGAAGTGACGCTAGAGGTTCAGGGCTCCTAAGATTTTTATGAGGTCTACTAATTCCCATGGCTGGAAGTTGTAGGCTGATTCCTCAAATGAGAGAGGTTGACTACTTGAAATCACAGCCCCCTTGACCTGCTTTTCACTTGTCTGTTTTTGAAAGACGCATTGGGATGAAAAAAGGTTTCTTCTCATTACCACAAGAAAAACAGCTTCTCAAGTTTAGTGATAAATGCAAGTGACACTCGTCCTCCCTATTGGAAGTCACAATATTTAGAACTGGGGAGTGCGACTCCCTATACGTTTCATCTGAAGGGTCAACTTCACCGCACTGCACAGACCCCGAGTCACACAGGTGTATGGCTCACAGGTCAGGCTGTGAGACGCTTCAAGAGCATTTGGAAATTTACACGATCTTTTATTTAAAATCAAGAGCCACTTAATCCATATGTTCCTAAGCACTGTATAGGTCTCATAAAACAGGTTTGCACCCTTAAATGGTAATAGAAGAATTAAAGGAACATTAACTCTCTCTTCTTGATTCCAAATTGTAGGATTTGGGACTCAGTTATAATATTTGGAGTCCCATTTTTTTCTCCTGTGTGTTATGCAGTCACTGAATCATTTATTTACTCAATATATATTTACTAAGAATTTACTATGTAGGAATTCTAGCACTTTGCTAGAATTCTGTGGAATACTCACATATTTCCATACATAAGATATACATGTATCATATTAACAAATAATACACAGACACATAAAAGTATATACATATGCACATGCCCTTGTTTTTAGAAATTTACAATGCACCAAAGGGAAATAAAAGTATGCAAAAAATTGAAATATGACAGCTAACACATTAGAGATCTTTTACCAAAGATACGGTGTTTTGCCCAATAAATGCTAAGGCCATCACCGAGGCTCCGTGCTTACACACTTGGGGTTTCCAATCCAAGCCAAACCCATCCTTGACAGAAGTCATTGATGTGATGCAGAAAGAAATTAAAACCTTTGGCAGGGATGTAGATGGTCATGAGATTTTGAATCCAACTCTAGGGGCTGGAGTGAAAAATGAAAGGTGAAGGTCACTGGATTACAAATAAGGGGCACCTGTGTGGTCGCTTAATGTTTCTTCTGCCAGTGATGGGAGAAGTACCTGTGTCACTGGAGCCCTCAGATGGAGAAGTGGTGTTGTCAGACAGTGTTTTCCCAAAGGCAATATTACTGCTTGGGGACTTAGGATAAGGGTCTTTGTAGGAATCTGATGAGAGGAACTTTAGAGAAAGGGTTATTACTGAAAATAACTAGGAAACCAAGTGCCTCCTCTGTTCACAAGTATCCTCCCTCTGTCGGAGTCTATCCTGGAATTCCCATATCCACAGGGACAATGCGAGATGCAGAGACAGCTGTGATTGGGCGCTCCAGGAACGACTCCTCTCTTTTCTATTCTGAAGGGTTCAGGTACTTTGGTGTTCATGTATCTAGGCTTGCTTTTGGGCACAGATTTTCTGAAAGTCCATTATTCCTTTCTCTATTTTGGTTTCCCTGCATTTAAAAATGATGTTCTGGCAGTTGGAGAAGGCAAGCGTGTGCATTTTCTAAGTAGGAATCATGCAGAGTCGAACATCGCTTTATCCAAATAAACTTTTGCTTTCAGAATTTCAGTGGGCATGTTCCTTTTTTTAGCTTAGAAATTTTCTGGTCTGTATTAACAGTTTCTTTCACCAGCTTAGTCTTTCCCGTTTTTGTCAGCTGTGGACCCAGCCAGGGTGAATTTAATTTAATTTTTTTTGTGTGTGCCTTGCTTTAAACAGTCTCAGAAACAGACTGTATTCTGCCATCAATCCATGCAGAGAAATCACACTGACATGAATGTAGGCCTGTGCAGGAATCAAAGCGGGGCATGGCTTCATAGTATCTTTTTTAAAAAAAAAGTCAGCTTTTTATTTCGTCTCTTAATAACAAAAATACACAGACAGAAATTAAAGCAAGAAACCAGGCAATGAGAAACTCAAATTCCTTGATGTTCTTGCTTTATCTTTGAACTGTAACAGGATCAATTCTCCTTTAAAGAAAACCTTAAAGCATGAACACATGAGTAATTAAAATAAAAATAATGCTCGTTAACATTTATTAAATATGTATATCTCAAGTTTGTGCTAAGCACTTTTTAAAAATAATAACGCTCTAGAGTAGGAACCATTCTTAAAGTCTCTTTAATTTTTCTGGTAGACATTAAGCCAGAATTTGAATGAAGAAAGTCTGACTGCAGATAACACATTCTTAAGGACTTCTCTAAACTGTTTGTGAGGAAGAGGTACCAAAGAGTATTGTCAGATTTGATAATGCACAACTGGAAGCGTGCATTAAGTGACTTTTCAAAGGTAGCTGCCTGGACTCTGAATGACACAATCAAAAAAAGGAACAAAGACCATTCAGTTCAGTTTGTATGGATGCTATAATAATCACTAATAACAATATCTGTTAAAAATATCTACCATCTGGGAAGAGGACAGACCCATGAACCAGGGAGCAGCCCCATGTGCCTGGGAAGAAAAGCTGCTACGTTCCCCTGAACTTGCTATGGTTAGCTCCAGCTCTTTTCCCACAAACCAACGAGTGACATGAGCTTAACTTTGTGGATAAACCAAGAGTTGGGGTGAAGGTAAAGCAGTTACTGCCTCCAGCAGGTTCTGGCTGCCTGTACTGGATTGGTCTCATTTAGTAATCCTCTACTCCTATGATATCAGGGTTGTAATGAGCCCACTTTTATGTTGACAACATACAAATTGGGTGGAGACTAGGAAAAGGAAAATACAGATTTCAAGGAGTAGCAAAGTTTTGCCTACATATTGTTTTTGAGGACTAGCATGATTATTTTTCATTTTGTTTCATTAATTCTTTTGTTCAGTTAAGAAATATTTATAAACTAGTTACCATGCTGGGCACAGCATGTAATGCTAAAAGAGACACAAAGATGGATATAATCAAGCTATGCTATATGGATGCATGAAAATCTCATAATGAAACCCAGTTTAAAGAGAGAGCATAACCTAAAGGTCCTCTCAAGAATCATACATCATGATACTGTGTGGAATAATCCGGGGCAGTAGGGCTACAGCTGAGAAGGTCAACTTGATTAAAAAAAAAAGGCTTTGCATACTCCATCTTCTATTATGATGGTTTTTGCAGGGGCTCCATTTCCCAGTTACACCTGCATCAAGGAAGAACTGCTTCACCATTCATGAAAGACAGTAGTAATATGTGCCACTTCCTGGACCAATAATTAAGAAACAAGGTAGCACTGTCATGGCCAAATGCTGATAGTCTAAGAAAAGCAGAGCCCCTTACTAATCTTGGGGAAGGCTGTGCCTTTGGCTACTGGATCACGAGGGGAATGAGACCCACATTTTTCTCCTAACTCACTGAGAAACCAGGTTTTTCTGTTACCAAAACTAACATTGCTCTAATGAAGGAATAACCTATAAGAAAAGGGATGCGCAAGAACCATTCCGTGATGAGCTTTACCACTCTGCTTGTACCCTCCGAGGACTTATATATTTCTCCTATTTCTAACATCTTGTTTAGCATTTTACTATGATTTGTATGTGCTCTCAACAATTACTAGTAACATGAGCATCATGGTAATGGATTGAAAATTAAGCGTCTTTTGCTTTATGAAATAGATTTAATTGGAAAAAAATGTTCTTACAGATTCTATTGCTGTAAATTAATCTGTGCCTCACATGTTTCAAGGAATTTCATAGCTCAAGGGGCCTTGGAGGTAAATCACTTGAAAAAAAGCAAAGCGACAATTGTCAAGAGGTAGGCACTGTGCTAAGACCTCTCATACACACCATTTCAATTTTCACTCTCACGAAATCTTATGAAGGAGAAGACTGGACTAAAGCAATTGGCCTAGAGTCACACAAAGTTGCTCAGCAGTGGTCAGGATCTGAATCCATTCTGGCATCAGGACTAGGATGTGCAACCATGATATGTGTGTCTTCAATGCTATTGTAAGTAAAATGATTCCATCCACTTTTAGCAAAACAAAACAAAACAAAACAAAACAAAACAAAACAAAACTCCTTGAATTACCTACCACTAACTTCCATGGTAATATAAGGAGACTTCAACATAAAATTATTTTTTAAAGCTATCGTTTTATTTTATTTATTTATTTTTTTTTGTGGCACCGGGGATTGAACTCACGACCTTGCACTTGCCAGGCAGGCGCTTAGGCCACTGAGCTAGATCCCTGGCCCATGCTTTTGAGACAGGGTCTCACTATGCCATTCAGGCTGGCCTTGAGCTCACTTTGTAGCCCAGGCTGGTCT
>RJWT010011445.1:0-23297 GCA_004365215.1 Cuniculus paca
TCTTTGCTCTTGATTCTGAACACAGATCTGGTCAAAAGCTCCCAATGGTAGTCTTGTCACTGCCTAAACATTAGACTATCTTGAAATTTCTTCTTCAAGATTAATTTCACTTACTGCCCTTAATCTCAGTCTCAGGCAAAATTACTGGACAAACATTTGTCCAAAATGCAGATAAACATTTGCCAAAATATAACACACATGATGTTGAGTCCAACAGTCAATGCAGTCCTTTTTCCCAGCAGAAACCTCCTGAGCCTGGTCTTTACCAGTAGTATTTCTATCAGCATTCTGGTCTTCTGAACTCTGACCAGAATCTTCCATCAAGTACATCTTAAAGTATTTCATGGCTGCTTCTTCAGATGGCACCTCCAAAATTTCCAAACCCTTCCAAAGACCTCTTCCAAAGGCTCCTGAACTACTCAGCCAGGTAACGTCTCACCAGTGACCCCACTTCTGATACCAAAATCTCTTAGTTGCTTTTTGAATTGCTGAGATAAAATACCCAACACTTGAAGTTAAAGGAGGAAAGGTTTACTTCAGCTCACAGTTCATAGGGGTTTCAGTCCATAATTGGCTGACTCCAAGGAAGGATGGCATGGCAAAAAGGCATCAAAGAGGAGAAACAGTTCATAGTGTGACAGGGCAGGAAGGAGGTAGAAAGTAATAAGCAAAAACAGCAGCAGAAGCAAGAGCAGCAACAGCAGCAGCTATTTGCTGTTCCTTTTATATTTTATCCAGGTTGTAAACCCATTGATTAGTACCACCCACACCTATGGTGGGGCACCCTTATTCCCAGCATCACATACTTAATCCCAGTATCACACCCTTAATCCAAGCACCACACACACTAGATGCAACCACTTCCATAAGCACCTTCCAGTGCCAGCTTGTGCCGGACACCATGGTCAACTCTGCCGGCTACTAGTTTTTGCTGCTGATCTTCATTGGCTGCTGATCTCTGGAGCTCTTCAGGGCTAACAGCCTCTAGTGTTTATTGCTATTTTTCTTTTTGAACCAACTCCTCTGTCCACACTACTCAGGATAAGAATCCCAGTTAAATTTGCAGCCCACACTACTCAAGAAATGAATTATGAGCAAGTTTACAGGAACACTAAAGCAAATCTTCACTTTAACAGGACCTGTGCTGCAGTACAGGGGGTTCACTACACTGGGGAGAGCCCCCCTAGACTAACCTGAGAAGTGTGTGGGGACTGCTGCTTATATAGCATAGGACTCCACCATTCCACTCCTGGCCAATAGAAAGAAAAGGCAAAAGTCAGTGCAGACACTGTGCTCAAACTCCAGGCAGTTCCCAAATGGAAATCATCTGCCTTCTACAGACGGAGCCGACTCTTAGCCACAGAATCCACACAGGGCTCTGCCCTGTGGTGGGAAGGGGATGCACACAGCTGCACCTGACTTGGGTTATTGCCCTGAGGGAGGGAAGCCTGCTATCAGAGCTTGCACTCCACCGTCCATTCCCTTGAAGACCCAGAGGACAGATCCATGGAGGCAGGAGCAGAGCAGGGCTGGGCTGGGACTGGGGGCTGGGAGGGGACGGAGGCCTGTGAAGGAACATCCATGCCTCTGTCTCCCTTTTGACCTTGTCAAGCGTTGTTCCCCTGCCTGGAACAGTCCTCCCCCACCCCCATGTGGAGTCCCCTGTTGGTCCCTGCGCTTCTGCTTAGATAGCATTTTCTGGCAACTGAACGGGGCGGTTCTGCAGCACAGGGTCCCCTCTCTGCTACATCCTTCCCGCTGGCCCGTATGATGTGCTCGGAGCTCCATGTCCTCACTCCTGGGTTCCCAGCACAGCGCGCGACCCACAGCAACGCCACCGTTCATAAAGTCAGCAAATGAATGAACGCAGAGACATAAAGTCTGTGACTCCAGTGGCCAGAGGAGAGGCCATGTTCTCATTCTGCAGGTGACTGCTGTTCCCCAGGGCTGCTGCGGCTGCTTCCCAGGGCATTTGCTCTGGAGAGGAGGCTGGCGGGTTGAACCCTCAGTCTCTGTGGGGTCACTTCTATGAGAGTCCTCCTGGCTTGTTGTCAAGGTGGCTTGGGCGGTGTCTCCGCCTAGTCACTGAGGGCTGTGGCAGCACAGAAAGACAGGGCTCTCAGGAAGGAAAATCTGCAAACTTCAGCTGGGCGAGAGAAGGTGAGAGCAGCTGGCCTCTCCTGTCCCCAGCGGGTGGCGGCAACCCGGCCTGGTGCAGGACTCCGAGTAGGGTGGACACTGAGAGCGTGTCCCCTCAGGCACTGCCACGGGAAGCCCAGAGCTGCAGTCAGGCTGGGATCTGGGGCAAAAAGGGGCTGTTCCTTAATCTTCCGAATTCCTTTAACGTGACCCTTACTACAAAGTTTTTAAATTTTTCATGAAGAAAAACATAAAAAATTTAAATTAAAACCATTAGGAGTGACCTTCTGATAAACAAATGCAGGGGCCTTCCAGTGACATGCAGGGCACATCTGTGCCTCAGCCCCAGCATCCCAGCTTCGCTGACCTGCACAGCCCAGGCCTGGACAGCTTGGGAGTGGACACAGGAAGCAGTGGTGTTGGTTTGAGAAGCAGGTGTCAGGGCTTGTGGGCGCCCTGAATGCTCACTTTGGGTTGTATTAGTTTGAATTTTTCATGTTTGCCCTCATGAAAGATTAAACCAGAACCTTCTTATCCTTTTGCAATGTTCTTTATCATCGGGATTGATAAAGAAACTGAGTTCCTAGGAGTCAAGAGGCACTTATAATGTGCTCGAGGATGCGTGAGACGCTGACGGCAGGAGCAAGCTGGCTCCTTATGTGCTTTCTTCCCTTCTGTTGTCACCAAAGAGCAGTGACAGGTGCCAGCCTGGGCATTCACATCACCTCGGCCTGGGGGTCGGCTGTGACGGAGGGGAGTCCATGTGCCCCACTCAGCCGGTCACTCTCGCATCCCCTGAGCAGTGCGGCCCAGAAGGACAGGGTCCGCTGCCGCCGGGCTTGCTATGACGCTTTCTCACTGTGTCTGCGTGGCCACTCCAAATCTGCACCCAACACACTGACAGGACGGACACCTCTCTTGAGTGGACAATAGACTGGCAACGCACACTCAGCGTCCATAGGACTCCTGCACGGGAGTGGAGGCTGCCTTGTCACAGCTGTCTGCCAGGCAGGGTGTCTGAGCCTGTGCAGAGGTGCTTGGGCAGAGGTTACAGAGCCTGGGACAAGGTGGGCAGGGAGGGGCTTCCCCGCAGTTCTGTGACCAAGCAGGGGGCAGATGCTGCCAAGTGTCGGTTTCTGAGCTGCTGTGATGGGAGCCTTGGTAGGGTTGGGCTGGCTCAGGGGCCCCTGCTGGGGGGTCCGGGTGCTGCGAGGGTGGTGTTACAAGAAGCACAGTCAGGTGCTGGATCCCTGAACACCAGGTCTGTGTCCCACTCTCCTGGGACTCAGCTGCAGCCTTGAACAAATCCTCCAAATCACCATTCTCAAGGAGCGTGGACTCTGTGGGGTGCATGTGCATGTGTGTGTGTGTGTGTGTGTGTGCGCGTGCGTGTGTTTCTGTACTGGGGATTGAGCTACATCAACAGGCAGCCCCTTTATATTTTTTGCTTTGAGATAAGGTCTTGCTAAGTTTCTAAGTAGTGCAGGCTGAGCTTGGACTTGGAATCCTTCTGCCTCAGCCTCTCAGAATGCTAGGATTATGGCATGTATCACCCCACCCTGCTGGCTTTGGTTTTAACATAGTGAAAATCTGCGGTCCCCACCAGGACGAGGGAGCCAGACCAAGCCTTTGTATGTTCACCTGGCATAAATGGTGCGGTTATCAACGAGTGCAGAAGCTTTGGTCAGGGACTTCCACTAAAGCAGGGCAGAGGAGAGGGCTCTCTGTTCATTTCATCTGGGCGGACACACAGAGCTGAGTTCTGGCCGGAGCAGGTCCAGGTCACAAGGGGCTATGGGCGCTTTGCCCTCCTTCTCCTGTCTCTGAGAAGGGGCAGGCAGGGCTGTCTCATTCTCTCCAGCTGCAGCAGGCACCTCCTGGAGAGAAGCCCAAGTCCTCAGCCAGGAGGACCAGGTTTTGCTGCCCTTGCAAAGGGACCAGGGCTTCATCATGCTGGCCCCTGACCTCAATGCCGGGGCACAAGCCCGTGTTCCAGCCTGTGTGCCTTCCTGTGGAGGGGAACAGGTGGATGCTTCTCATTGCTCGGCATCTCCTTCTCCTCTGCATTGGTACTTGAGGCCCAGAGTACGGATTCTGCTAAAGCTAAACAAGATCAAGAGCCGCACTTTCATAGGTCAAGGAAGGAGGAGGACAACAGAAAATAGGGGCTTTTATTATACTACTTAGGGGACATTGTTTAGAGCTCAGACCCCAGTCTGCATTCTCCTGTGCGGGGAACTGTGCTCCAGCAGCAAGCCCTCGTGCCGTGCTCCCGGTACAGCTGCTCCCCGCTCTCAGGAGCAGCCTCCCTGTCTCTTCCCTTGTCTCTACCTGCTCACCACTACAGCCCCTCCTAAGCTTTCTGCCACACCTCGCCATGGTCCTGGGCGAGTAAAGCGGAGCTCCAGCTCTGGAGGTGGAGGCCTGCCCCAGCCTGGGCACCCGGACTCGGTGCCCTCTGGGATGCAGGGACTGGTCCAGCAGAGACCACGTGGGGTTGTCTGAAATTTGGCTGGCTCACCTGCTGAAATCTCCCTTTCCACCGCGCTTGCTGAGTTTGTGGGCACAGACTTGCAGCCGGTGCGCTGCATGATGAGGCGTAGACGTGGAGGCTGGGCAGAGGAGATTAGAACTCGTCGTCCAAAACAGTTGGATTCCTGCTTGTGCCTGTCAAATTCCTGGACTCTGTCACTGATGGAACCCACATTTTCCCTACACACCGGTGTGCCCATGTTTTGTATTCCTCACAACACAGAGCTCTGGTTTAAGCAGGAGTTATTAATGAAGATCGTGAGTGCAGTCCGCCCATCCCCAGCCTGTGCTGGGCTCAGGTCCCATGTCATCTCCTCACGGTAAAGTCATTACTCAGTGAAAGCCCTCTGGGCTGCTCAGTGCTTATCACAGAAGGTAAAATCAGTCCCCAGGGAAATCACGGCCTGTGGATGGCCAGATACAGACTTCCTGGCCGTATTCTCCACCACCCCTGGTCCTAAACAACCTCTTCACTGTGGCACCCTCGTTCCAACTCTACCACGGTCATTCTGCCTGCCAAGCTCATGCCATTGGTTTTCCTGGTCAAAATGTCACCCATGTTTGAAGGTCAAGTTCAAATTCTTCCTCTCCCATTCCCTTCCTCCCTCCATCACAGGAATTTCCTGGCCTTGTACCAGGCGGGGCTCTGATGTGGCTTGTTTTTAATCATCTACAATATTTCGCTTCTTTACTATTATCTATGTCCCACTTACCCATAAAACTGTGAACTCTATGAAACCAGGGGCCTCCTTTACCAGTTCCTTCACGAACCCTGGATCAGAGCTAGCATTTGCTTCCTAAATATTTGGCACGAATATCAGGAAACTCTTCATACCCATGTTGTCTAACAACTCTGGAGGACAGAGTTCTTGCCGTGTGCCTCATGTGCAAAGGGAAAGTGCAGCTCAGAGCATCAGACATGCTGCTCGGGGAGCAGAGCAACCCAATTAGACTCGGGTTGGTCCGCTCCAAAGTGACCTCCCCCTACTGCGGAGACCAACGCCCACATTCATGGGTGCGCTCCGCAGCTCTGTACTGATGTGGTGTCCCGCGTTAGTTATTTGTAAGGCAGGGGTAATTCACTCCCTAACCAGTGCAGTGAGGTCATAATGGGAACTGCTGCCCAGAATCAGAGGGGCCCTACTGTGGAGACACTGTAGGGAAGACACCAAGACAACTTGGCACAGGTAGGTGCTCAGGAAATTTTCCTTCCTCTACTGTGAGTTCCCTGGGGGCAGGGACTATGTTCCACTGGCTTCTTTATTTCCCACTGACCCAACTGGCTCATGGCCATGTTCCATGTTGATTTAAAGAAGGTAGGACATTACAACAAGTTACAATTTCTATTCACCCCATTAAAAGTAAATATACGAAAAGCAACTGTTAGGAAGAGACAGAGCCTGAACGGTGTGCAAGGCTGCAAGGCCAGGGCAGGCAGAGGAGTCTGAGAGCTGTTCGCAGAATGTGTCAAAATCTCTCGGCACGCTGGCGTTTCCCCCCAAGGCTTCTCGCTGAAGTACTGAAGATCAAGTGTCTGACAGAAGGGGCTGACCCCAGAATGTTTAGAGGTCACCAGGGCTTGGGAAAGATGAGACTGCACTTAGCCATGGCAATGACATGTCACCAAGAGGCTCTTTATTTTCTGTGGGGAAAGTGATGGGGGAGGTTGGCACATGGAGGAGCACTGACTGGAACTGACGGTTCTGAGACCCATGAACTGGTGAGCACCTGGACGAGGGCTGAGAGGGGTCCTGGCTCCCTGCTAAAGCAGGCTCAGCAGGTGGACAGCGAGTCAGGGTGACTGACTGTAGAAGCCCAGCTTGGCTTCTAAAGGGGAAAGAACTGCTTTCAAGGTTGCTACATAGACGATAGGTGAACAAATACTTCTATTTGCCTTCCTGTCCTTCGTTGCTGTGTATGCTTGACAGATGTACTTAAAGAGAATAAAATAACATACATTAGAAACCATTTTGCAATCTGGAGTTTTGGCTAATTAACACTGATAGCCTCCTAATCTTGTGATGTTTTATTGCACGAACATACTTCTTGGAGGAGATCAACAATTTTCAGCCTGTAACATGCTGGAAAAACATTTCTAGTTGCCAGCGCGTGACTGGTTGTGATAGGGTTTGGCATGCTCTGGGAATGCTCTCAGGGTGACCCTGGGGAGGCAGTGATAAAGGCCTGGCCAGCGGACCCTGCTGACTGCAGAGCTCTGGAGCTTAAGCAATGCGCTCACAACCCCAAGTGGGACCGATGGCAGGGCCCTAGACCTCTGCTCCGTCTGTCAGCAGATGGGGCTGCCTGGGAAACGTATGAGCAGGGAAGCTCTCCCAATCCAAGACATCCTAGAAGGGACTGATGTCTGAAGGTGACCTGCCCTCAGCATCCAGGCAGCTGTGGGAACTGGCGAGCTGAGCAGCTCATTCTGCGTCCCCTGGCTTCTCTGGACTCCCGTTCTCTCCCCTGTAAGATAAGATGATATTTCTGCCTCTCCCGAATTGATTAGGCAATTCCAGATAAAGCACCAACTCCAAGGACATAGTCAATGTCAACGCATGTAAATAAAATTGTAGCTATTTTCGCTCACTACGGTTACCAGCTACACTTGCTTCAGTACTACTGAGTGGGGATGGGGTGCTTCACCCGGGTCGAGGCTCACATAATCCCGTGAGTTGTCACGGTCCAGTGAGTTGGCTACTGTGGCCATCCCACTGATGATCCCAAGCCGATGAGCCAAGCGTGTGGCCACGAGCAGGCAGGGTAGCTGAGGCCAAGGGTTGGGATCACAAGTCCATTTCAAAGACTGGTCTTTCAGTACTTTTCGGGGTGGTTCTAGCTGCTCTTGTCTTCTGATTTCTGATACTCCTAGAGGTAAGTTTGATGACGTGTCCTCCCCCAACCCCATTATTAGGAGAATAAGCCAAAGGCCCTTCCTTCATCCCAAGGTGTACCCCAGTGTTCCTGAGCTCCCTGTCTGCGTGGGGGACCGGCCTTGGGGTTGCAGCATGACTTACCACCTAGCACATGAGGTGTTCTGGGCAGGTCTAGAAAGCCAAATGCTTCGGGTTCCATGCAGTCAGAAAAGTGTTTCAGAGGCACTTTTTATTCTTACACTGCCAGCATCATAAGCACATACATAATTCAAAAGCTATATATTTTCAATTATTGTGAGTATCCCAAAACAAGAGGCCTTTATGGCAAATATTAAATGCAAGTAGGTGACCATTAAAATCTTACTTGTGTTGACATTTTCCTCAGTTCTGAAACTAAGTTAGACTTTTTAGTAGTAAATGAGACCTCTTGGGAAAAGGGTTTTTTAAAAAAAGATTTAAGCATTTTTTTCCAGAAAAGGAAAAGGAAACAGAACAAGGTGAGGGGGTAGATTGCAATTTTACTACTTGTCTTTGAAGGAACACCTGCCCAGTATCCCACTGAGATGAAGATGATTCCAAGCAGGAGGAGCATGAGGCTGGGAATGTGTTTTTCTGTGAAATGTATGGATATCATGACCTCACTAATCCATGCTAATATCTGGCTTAAACTGACTCCATCCCCAAAGTACTGGGTGGTGTTATCTGAAATATCAGATATGTATCTGATATGAGCTCATTATTACAAAATTAATTCAAATCCTTGTAAGATGTTTTGAAATGCCTTCAAGAAATAATAAAATGACAGTGTGATAAATCACATTTCAGTGGCACTTTAGTGAAAAGTTAGAAGAAATCAGTTTGATCTTCTCAGATGAATAGTTCAGTGTTCAAACTTCTTCCAGCCTTTAGATTCTATGTCTGTAAAAACGTCACCTAACAATTGGTGACACTGAGACATGTCAGGACTCACAGTTCCCTAGTTAGAATAATTGATTTCTCATTAAACTCCTATATGTACGATTCTTATTTCTTTCAAGTCACATTTCAACCCCTGAGCTTGACTTTCCAAAATTGTGTTGAAAATGTCTACAAAACTTAGTTTAATTCATTTTCAACCCAGAGAGGGAAGAATCACCTTCAGCGTTATAAATGACAGCTAATGGCCACTCCTTCGTTGCTCCTCTAGACGGTGTTCACAGGATGGGCAGTTGTGGGTGTTAGTGACTATGGGGCTATGCTTGGATCCAGATGAGGAAATGGGGCTCCCACATCTGTCCCTTGAGCAACGGTGTGTCTATGCCCCTGAGGGGGGCCGAGTAAGTCTGCAGCACATACATTGAGTATGAATAATAAGTAATAGCTGCCTAGTCTTTTACAAGCAACTTTTTTTTTTTTTTTGTGGCACCGGGGATTGAACTCACGACCTTGCGCTTGCCAGGCAGGCACTTAGGCCGCTGAGCTAGATCCCCAGCCCTAGTGTTTTTGAGACAGGGTCTCACTATGCCGTTCAGGCTGGCCTTGAGCTCACTTCGTAGCCCAGGCTGGTCTTGAACTCACAACGATCCACCTGTCTCAGCCTCCCGAGTGCTGGGATGACAGGCGTGAGCCACCACGCCCGGCACAAGCAACTTTTCTTCTCTGAAAATTTGTCATGTGACTTTTCTGGGTCTGCTGCCTTCTGGAAGTGTCTGGTGCATCTTACTGCATTACAACTGGGGAGGCTGTGGAGCAGGAGGCTTGGGCTCTTTCTAGTCTGTGTTTTATTAACGGTGGGGTTAGGATGAGCTCTGAACATCTCCGCTCTTGAATTTCCACATCGGTAGATGCACTTACCAATGGCAGGACCTCTCTGGATTAGGATTGAGATTAAGTGAGTTAATGAATTAAATGATTTAGAACTGTGTTGGACTGGAAGTGCATGCTCTGTGTGTGACCACCCTTCCTTAGGCTGTTTTAAAGTGATTAAGTATATACTCTCCTTTGCCTTTTTGATTTATTGCTTTCAAGAGTTTGCAAATCTTTGCAGGCTGAGGATCAAAGAGTAGGGAAAGAAACTTTTCTCACCTCCCCTTTTATAAAATGACCATATTTGCTCACATTTTCCTGTTTATTTTTTCCCCAAGAAGCACACCTTATTGTGTCTTAATCATGAGGATTTGACACAGAATGGAAGCTAGCACCAGCAGCTCATGCTAACAATGCACGCCCACACAGTCCTCCTTAAACAGATGGGCATCGAGTGGCCACCTGGGTGGAGAGCGAGAGGGTGTGAAGAACGTCAGCTCTCACAGCAGGGTTTGGTTCCCGTGGATGGGAGTTCTTTGCTTCCATAGTTGTATGGTTTTCCAATGACATCCTTCAAACATCTTCTAAATTGTTCTGTTTCCCCCTCATATTTCCAAGTACAGTGCTGAGTGGGATTGGTAGACTAAAGCTGCAGTCTGCTCTATTCTTTCATTCATTCATTCATGCATACACACATTCATTCACTTAACAAGTCCTTGCTGGCTACTTGCCATGTGTCGGGTACTGTCCTTGGTGCTGTGGGCTTGAGTAGGAAGGAGAAGTTGGAGCTGCTAAGGCAAGGAGCTGTGGTCTCAACTGCCATGAAGTATCAGGAAGGGCAAGGAAGTGCAGTTGACTCCTGCCAGGGGCTCAGACTGAGAAAGAAGTGACAGGCAGCAGGCCAGAGCCTGGAGCAGTGGTGGCAGTGGTGGCCTTGGGGAGACTCCTGAAAACAAGCAAACAAGTTGTGTTTGAGGGAAGCAGTTGAGCAGAATCCTAACTGGTAAGAATGACTATCCTCTGAAGATCTGGCAAGTGTGGTCCAGGCGGAGGATGAGTGCAAGGTGCTGATGTGTTTGTGTGTTTGTATGTTTTCTGCATGTATGCTGGGTTTGGATTATGTGCCTCTGTGAATGTTATGTGGTTGCATGGTGTGTGTGCATGAGGAGATGTACATAACCGTGGTAGATGAATGCAAGTTTCATTCTCTGTGTCTCTGCCTCTGTCTCTGTCTCTGTCTCTTTCTCTTTCTGTCTCTCTCTTGTACTCCCCCTGCTCTGGCTCAGGATCTCTGCCTTACTCCCTCTCTTACTTTTCTTGCCTTTGTCCTTCTCATTCTGCCTCTCGGAGACCCCAGCTACTCCCCACAGCCTCAGCCTCTAAGGTCCTGCTTGCGCGGGCCCATCATACCTCTAGGTTCTGGGGCATTCCCAGGCCATGTGTGACAGCTGAGGGTGTATGAAGTCTTCTCTACTCTCAAACTGTCCAGGAGATGGTGACCCATTCTCTGTCCTGATTCTCTGTTCTCGACTGTGTAGCATCAGTTTCTGGTTAAAAGCTGAGCACGCTGGGCAGGTTCCACACCCAGAGTGACCTTGGCACCTCAAGATGAACAGAACCGAGGCCAAGTTTCACTGCCCTCTTCTGCATGGACTGAAGTTGGACAGTGTCTCCCTGGCTCAGGGGTGAATGGTGCAGCAGTTTCTCTACAAGACACTCTTGTAGATGTCTTTGAGGTGAAACACAGCCATGGAAACAAGCCTACCCACACAGCACAGAGCCCTCTCCTAACTGTTCAGAGAAGAAAAGGAGCCTCTGCTGTGTATGCCATTGGGTCACAAGCAGGGTCTGGCACAGGCCGGTTCAGACCCACAGGTGTCTTTGAGAGTAGCTGTGGTCCCTCTCAGGGAGCAGACCTCGCTCCTATCCAGGGTGACCAAGGCATCAAGACGGCCAGGCAGGCATGGAAAGAGGCATAGATAGAGAGTTGCCTGCTAGCTTTCCAACTGTGGGACTGAAGCCACTGTGTACATAAACAGAGACACAGAGATACACACACTGACACAGGCACACATGGCACACACACGCCAACCTCATAGAACTATTCCTCAATGAGTGCAATGGTTTTAAAGTTGATTTCCTAATACACATATCTACGTGTCTACTATAATTACACCTGAAATGTTTTCTTATTTAATCCCTTAACTAATTTACTTGAAAAGGTGGTGTCAAGATTTTAATGGAGATTCTTGGCATTAGTCACCCTGACCTTAACTGAGAGATGAGTGTGATTCTAGATGATGCTGAGATAGATGATTTTAAAACATTAAAGAAGTTCACTTTGATTGCTGTTTTACTAAATGCCTTTATCAGAAATAGATGTCTAATCTCAAGCCTTTTTTCCCCTCATTTGTCACAATCACAGTGCCGCTGCCCTAGATAGCCTATTAATATAGTCATTTTCACCAGGATGATCCTAATAGATATCCTTTAGGTAGAATTCATTACCTGAAATAAAATCAATTGGTCAATATAAATTTTACACATTTTGAATACTTAAAAAGAAATAACGAATATTGTATTAATGTATTTTGCAGCTTGACTCATAGGTCAGATTTAGCTGAATTTTCCTTTTCCTGTTCTATCATTATTCTGTTTTGATTTTAGAGTGGTTCTAAGCTTGTAAAATTAATTAGAAATATGTTTGTGTCCTTTCCATTCTCACAAAGAAATTATCTGCTTGTCTTAGCCACTTTCCTGTCACTAAGGTGCAGAACCTGACATCTGTGACTGAAAGGAGGAGAGATTTATTTTGTCTCATGGTTTCAGCCTGTAGTCGGCAGGCTCCAAGGCACACACAGGATGGCGGGGGGCAGGGAGAGGTGTTCAGTCCAAGGCAGCCAGGAAGAAGAGAGAGACAGAGAATCTGGAGACAAGGATACACTTTTTTAGGTCACGACTCTGGTGACTCAACTCTAACCAGCCCTCTCCTAACAGCACATTCAACGACCGAACCCGTCAGTGAATAAATCCACTGATGAGTACAGCACCCCCATGATCCACTCACCTTCCACAGACTTAAGAATTTTGGAGGACGTTTTACATCTAAACGACAGCATTCTGCACCTGGCCCCACAAGGCTTAAGTCTACATTATTATGCAGTATGCGTTTAGCCCATCTCTGAAAGTCGCTGAAGCCTTAACGGTTCCAGCATTGCTGAAAAGTCCAACTCCAGTCTCCTCTGAGACTGAAGGTGAACTCTTAGCTGTGAACTCCTCTAAAAATCAAAAAGAAAGTTAAACACTTCCAACGTACTACAGCAGTAAACATTTGCCTCTTAAAAGGGAGAAATAGGAGGATAGAAAGGATTTGGACCAAAACAAGACCCAAGTCTATCAGGACAGACTTTAAATCCTGTAGCTCCAATTCCAGTGCCTGGGGCAGGTTGTGCTTGCATGTGAGTCTCAAAGGACTTGGTGTTCCTACCTCATGGCATTGCTGGTCACAGCACACATGACCTGTCCTTTGGGCTGGCTTCATGCACTGCCTACAGCTTTCCTTAGCAGATGTTCCTCAGTCCTTGCATTTCCAACTTCCCAGAGTCTTCACTGCACTTTGGCTTTACTCTCACAGTTTCGTGCACTGCCTTCTCAGGGCCACACTGACTGGCTTCGCGGGTCTTTTTATGAAATCTGAGTGGAAACCTCCTTGACCCCGTAATGCTTGCATTCTTTGTGGCCATGAACAAGCACCACATGGATGATGGCAAGGTCTGCTGCCAGCTTGAGCAGTTGCAAGGACCCTTTGGGCTATGCCTGTAGTAGACTCTGAGTGCCTGGATGTCTTGGCATGGTGAAATGAATCCCAGTCCCAGGGAAACAATTCCCTAGGTGGCCTATCTTCAGCAAATATCCAAGGGACTCCCTTCTCAGGTGAAATCTTTATAGTTTGCACCCTTGAGCCTGTGAAGTGAGGGTCTTGCTGATTCTTGAGATGCCTTCAGACCATCTCTGCTGTTGTTTTGATGCAAAGTAGTTGGCTTCTTGTTGCTGTCTTTCACTCCAACTTTGCAAGTATTTCCTTTTGGTTAAAACTGGAAACTTTCTGTATTTTTGGCTCTGCCTTTTGCTCTTGATTCTCACTGTAAATCTGGCTAAAAGCTGCCATGAGCACCCACGTCACAGCCTGAACATCAGCTTGTTTTGAAATTTCCTCTACCAGATTAATAAGTCCCCATTCCTTAATTTCAGTCTTGCACAAAGTCTCAAGACATGGGTAAGATGTAGACAGATTTTCTGCCTGGGAATAACACACATGGCTTACACTCCAACTGCCTATGGAGTTCTTATTCCCAAATGAAACTTCTTAAACCTCACCTTTGCACTTGGATTCCTATGAGCATTCCGATCTTCTGAGCTCCAATCAGAATCCTCCATTAGGCTCTACTTATAGCATTCTAGGGCTTCTGTAGCTGACATTTCCAAACCTTTCCAAACTCCTCCAGCAAACCACTTCCAAAGGTTTCAAAACCTTATGGTCATTTAAAGTCACACCAACTCCACTCTCATAATTTTCATCTAAGCCACTTTCCTGTTGCTGAAACACAAAATGCAATACTTGCGACTTAGAGGAGAGGTTTATTTTGGCTCACAATTTCAGTCCATGGTTGCCTGGCTCCAAGGCAGAAGCAGGATGTCAGAGAGGCATGGTAGAGGAAAGGGGGCTCAACTCATGAAAGCAGGAAACAGAAAGAAAAGGGAGAATCTAGGGACAAGAAAACACTTTTCTATGTCATATCTCCAGTGACCCATCTTTAATTAGGTTCTATCTCCTAACAGCACATTCAGCTACTGAACCCATCAATGGGCAAATCTACTGATGAGCATAGTGTCCACATGATCCATTTACCTTACACACACATGAGAATTAGGGGAGACATTTTAGACCTAAAACAAAGCCCCATTTCTTAGTGAACTGATGGCATTTACTCACATTTAGCCTCCCACTTAGGCTCCACAATAGTTTTAAGAATCAGAATGGTATAAGGATGTGGGGATAAGTCATGTGGGAGGTCAGAGGGTTTGGACTGTTTCTGCATTCCCTGGCTGTGAGGGAAGGAAGGTCTCTGGTTCCGTCTGTGCACAGTGGTGCATGGTACTGCATTGACCTCTCAGCCCTGTTTCATGGTGTCTCCTGAGGACTCCCTGCAGAACGACTCAGCATGTTCCTTCCAGAAACCAGCAGTCTGCTGGGAAATTAAGTTCTAAGTAACAGAAAGTATAAACACAAGAGCCAGAAAGGAGGCAATGTTAGACCTAGGGTCACTGAGCTGGTATCAGTGCAGAGCCAGGGTTGCGGCTCCTCATGGGAGAACCACAACCTCAGAAAAGGGACTAAGAAGGAGATAGGGGATTTTGGCTCCTTTTGCAATTTTGACAGCTGTCTTACCTGGCTATGCGTGAATGTCCTGTTGCTTCCCTTGTTCAAATTTTTATTGCTCCATCTTTTTGGTGTGCCTGGAAAATCTCCCCAAGGATGGGGACAGGCCTTTTCTAAATTGCACTGAGACTCCAGGCTTTGCTGAGGGATTGGATGCTATGGACTCAGATCCATTCAATATTGGGCACCCCTGGAGATCCTGTGTGACAGGCTTCTTATTTAGAAAGCAACATCCAGAGGGAAGAGATGGCCTCACCAAAACTGAGCCAGTTAGAGGGGGAGCCAGGCCTCAAACCTTGCCTGGATCTGAATCATGACTTCCCCCTTGCAGTTCCTTTGGTTCTTCAATAACAGGTTGGCATTAAAGATCAGTGATACTAACCTGGGGGCGATTCTGTCATCTCGTTATCTTTCCAGTGGATACTAGCTGGTGTTTGTAGTCTTTTGATTGCCACAACTGGGAGAGGAGTGCTACTGGCTTCTAATGAGTAGAAGGCAGGGATGCTGCTCCATGTCCTGCAGTGCCCAGACACAAGAAGAGTTATGAGTGGGGAACGTGCCTGGTTTTATCTACTTCCCTTAGGCAGAGGTGTCCATGGCACGAATGCTGACAGGCTGGGGTCCTATGGCTACCAGAGAGTGTGAAAATGTTCATGGTTTCCATTCTGCTGTGGTGAACATGGAACACCAATATTTGTGATATCTCAGGCAAAACATTCAGGGGAAGTAGTTTCTCACCGAAGCACAGACACACGGGACCACACACCAACACACAGAAGGAGGTTCTGCGCCTTGGAGCTTCTCTCTTATTTTGTTTGCTCAAAACTTTCCTCTTCTTCTCTTATTCCTCACTTCCTTCTACAGCACTTCTGTCTCAGCACAGCAGCAGGTATTTAGAAAATGCTTGTGGATTACGTAAATAAGCATGCGTTAGCATTTATCTTACAGAAGCAGTCATTTAAACATGTCCATGTCATCTTCAGTAGACTATGACTTTGGATAGGAGCAATGTTCTGGGAGGCTGCCTTGGTACAGGGCAACAGGTATCCCCTAGAAAGAGCCCAAGGCTAACATCACCATCTCTATACAACCAGGGTTGGAGGTGGCATTTCTTCATTTGTGCCATGTTCTCTTTGGTGGAAGCGAGTCACTGGGTGCAGTCGCCACTTGAGAGGAAAAACTCTTGGGTGTGGATCACAGAGGATGTGTCATTGTGACTGCCAGGGTCATTGCCCTCCACTGGGCACTTCCATGGCACTTGTTTTCTGGAATCAAGCAATGACGTGTTGTCCTACTTCACCAAATGCAACAGCCTATTTACTTAAAATGCTCTAAGAAAGAACAGATGAGAGGTAGAACTGGAGGACTGACACTCCATACAACATTTGTGGCTCCCCCACAACTCATCCTTAAATGTTGTTGACCTTGACAGAAGGAACTTTGTAGACAACCCAAGACTCTGAGATTACTGAAGTCACCCTCCAGTGTGTAGGTTACTCAGGAGTTCCTCCCTGAGGGAGTTGGAAAGCAAACTCTCCGTGCCAGGGTCTCCCCAGGTCTACACAGGGAATGGAGGTTCCTGGGGCCATGTTACACATTTCCACAAAGTGAGTAGATTTAAGCAACAGAAAGATGCTCCTTCTCCATGGTTCTGGAGTACAGAGGCTTGGGTCCAAGGTAGTGACAGGATCGGTTCCTTCTGGGGTTTGTGGAAGAGTCGGTTTCAACATCTTTCTTAGTTTCTGGTGGCTCCAGAAATCCCTGGTGGCTTGGGGCTGCTTGTAGAATGTCACTCTGATCTCTGCCTCTGTTGTCGTGTGGGATAGTCCCTTCCACGTCTCTGTGCTGGTTTTGTTATAAGGACCTCAACCACGGGGCTCAGGACCCACCTTGATTCTGTTTGATGTCATCTTAACTTGATGACATCTGTGAAGAGGCTACTTTCAAAAGGCCACATTTGTAGTCTCTGGGTTTTGATTGATCACATCCCTTTGAGGGATGAAATGGAATTTGTGTGAGGCATTGTGCAAATAGGTTTTTAAATGTCATCTCTGTTTTCCAAAGTCATGAAAGTCCAGCTTTTCTGCGAGCCTCTGCCCTGTCTCCTCCAGCCCCAGTTACAGGTGTACAGCTTGGCTGCAGCTACTATGAGCTTGAGAAGCTTCTGGACCCATGTCTTCCTCTTTGCCCTCAGTCTGTGAGTCATTCAGTCATGTTACCATGTGACACTTCCTCCAAGTTAAAGCTATAGTGTGACAGTTATACCTGCTGCGTTCCTACCTACTGGCCTTTGGGTCTGCTGTTCCCTTTGCTTGGAGCACTTTCCTTCTGGCTCCTTTTAATTGTTTTAGCCTTAGCCTCAATGCCCATCCCCAGGTAGACCACCCTGACTCTCCACCACACAACTCGTTCCCAGCTACTCTACTCTGTTTTATCGTCCTTATAGCAAGTGGCACCAATCTTGCTCCTGGTCTGTCTCACTGACCAGATGCAGACTCCAAAATGGCAGGGCCCTCTGGTCTTTGCTGCTACCTCCTCATTTTTAGAACACCACCTGCCACCTGACAGGTGCTCATAAATATTCATGGATGAACGAAAGTCTCCCTGCTATCCTATGAATTATTCTAGTCTAGGGTGCATGTCCACCAGCGCATTTTAGGTTTCTTTCACCCAGAGGGTCCAGGAAAATCTTTGCCTTCAAAAGTCTCTCAATTAGAATCTACTACATGAATGAATGGAGTAAATTAATGAGTTTATTCATGATGTTACAGGTTCGTAGTAGTTGTCCAATGTATAAAAAGTAGGATCTGAGGAACATTCCTTATGATAGTATAGAATTCTTGTTTTACTGAATTCAATTATGTATCATTCACTTTCATGATTCTCCTCATCTGCATACTACTAGCACAACCATTTATGTAATATGTTCTTTAAAGTAGCTCAATTTTTAAACATAAATCAATTTATTCAGTAATAAAGCTTTTGTCATTATGGTAAATGGCAAATCATTTACAATAAATAGGATGTAATCCTTGAGACTAAATCTAATAAAATGAAATTGTGCTATCAAATTCTGGCTGCATAAAGAAGGCTCTGAGTGTGAGGCTGGAATTCTTTTATAAAAGAAGATTAGGTAGTGATCTTGCACTACAGTTTTGCAAGGTGTTACCATTGAAGGAGCTTGATTATGGGCCCATGGGCTGTCTCTGTGTTATTTCATACAACTGCCTGTGAATCTGTGACTACTTCAAACAAAAAAGTGTAATTTTAAAAAGGAGATGAGCAAGTGGTGTGGGGATGATAGAGAGCAGTGCCTCAATTTATCGGAGGTACTGAAAAGGTACTGAGAAGGGGGTGAGCTCCCAAAAGCACGGTTCCATTGTGTTTCCTGCCAATTCTGTGCACCAGTCAGTCATTTCAGGAAAGAACAGCCGTGCATGACCCACACGGTGGCTGACACTAACACAGGGGGATGGAAAGCTGCTGATGAAGTAGGCATGGTAAATTCCTCTGGATCATCTTGGACCCCAACCCTGTGATTCTGCATGATAGTGTGACAGTCACTGAGGCACACCATCTGGCCAGGATCTGTCAAGAATACAGATCACCAGAGACCTCACACACTGCAGATGGAGGTAGAAAGATGGGAAAACTGGTCAGCAAGTTCTTAAATTGAACACATCCTATCCCTGGCCTCATCAGCTCCATTCCTAGCTATCTACCAAGCAGCGTAAACATGTCTAACCATTCAAAGACTTATACATAAATGTCCGCAACTTTATGCATAATAAGCAAAAATGAAGACACCATGCCTAAAAACAGGTGTTAGATAATCAAATTATCATGTATTTGTCCAGTACAAGGACATCTCTTTGGGTGCAAAAAGAACGGAGTGCTAATGTGTGTTCAGCTATATGTAAGGACAAGGATGAACCCCAAAAGCATTATCCTGCTGAGTGGAGGCAGCTAAACTTATCAAAGTATATAGTGTATGATGCTGTTCACATAAAGTTCTTGAACAGGTAAAGCCAGTGTGTGCTGAGAAAAGCAGATCAATGGCTGCATAGGGAGAGTGGGTCAGATATTGACCACCGAGGAGCAGGAGAGGATACTCCTGGGTGAGAAGCACCACTTTGTCTTGATTAAAAGGATGTGTGTTAGTCATATTTCTGTCATGCTGACCAAATACCAGAGAAAAACAATTTAAAAAGGGGAAGACTTACTTTGGCTCATGGGTTTAGAGGTTTCAGTTCACTGTTGTTTGACTCCATTGCTTTTAGGCCTGTGTTGAGGTAGAAACATCGGGGAAGGGAATGGTGGAGGAGCCCTTCTCACCTCATGGCAACTGAGAAGCAGGGAGAACAAGGGCCCAGGAAAGGAGGGGTCGGTGACCAGGGATTGTTCACAAGGTCACACCCCGACACGCCTCACCTTTCAAGTAAGTCTCATCTCCTGTTTCTGTAGCCTTCCAAAGAGATAAAATCATGGCATCATCACTGGGTTAATCCGTTGATATTTTTAACATAAAAAGAAACCATTGCAGTTAGAGGCTGAAGTGTGGAATGCTTTAGTTACTTAAAAGTAACTTTATTGAGATACTCTTGCATAGAATAAAATGCATGTATTTTAAGAGTTTAATGAGATTTGACAAATGTATGTGCCTGTGCAACCATTCTGCTATAATTTAAAGCTAAAATGCCCGCCAAAGGCCTCACCGTGTTGAATACTCACTGGTTTATGGGCTTTTGGGAAGTGATAGTATCATGAGGATTCTAATGGACATAGGCTTGGATAAGGCTGATGACATAGACTCCTAAGATTCTGATGTGCCCCAGTACGCTTTTCTGGACTTTCGAGACTATCAAGCCCCCATTGGCCTAAACATTGGGATTTTTGACTTAGTTGCTTTTCTTGTTGCTGAGACAGAATACCCACACTTACAAGTTAAGGGAGGGAAGGTTTATTTTGGTTCACAGTTTGTAGAGGTTTTCAGTCCATAGTTGGGCAGCTCCAAGGCAGGCAGGCATCACAGAGGAGAAACAGTTCATGGCAGGGCAGACAGGAGACAGCAAGCAGCAAAAAGCAAGCTTCCCTTTCTCTTTTATTCTACTCAGACTACAAGCCTAATGGCTGGTGACACCCACACCCAGGATGGACACCCAGCACAACACTAAACCAATCAGTGGACTAATTTAGTTATCACACACGCTTAGTCCATGTGCACACACTGTAGATCCAGCTACCTCTGAAAAGCCCCATCTATGAGCACGTGAGGCCTTAGGAGGGACATCCAGACACCAGCCCTGGCAGTCTCCATGTGTCGTGGCAGGACTCCTGAGAGGTAAAAAGGGACCTGCCCAACGGTGCTCAGAGGCTGGAGTCACGGCAGCTGAGAGCATGATTCTCTCCTTGGCTGGGACGCTCAGTGCAAAACCCCAGACAGAATACAAGTCTGTGGAAAGGATGGACCCCATCCAACTGAGGTACAGTTTCCACTTTCTGCAAAAATGGGGATTTGGTGTTGCAGGCAAGGTGCTGTTTGTGTACACCTGAGCTCTGAGGATCGGGTTTAACTCGTAGCATTTTTAGTTGATTAAACCTGAGTTGACAAAAAGGAGACCCCCTCCCACAAATCCCCGAAACAGTTCTTGGAAAATGAAAGTGGGACTCAATTAATTTCATCTACAAATCGTCCTTCCTTTCTTCGTTTGTCCAGCAAGTGTTAACGGAGTGCCTACTATGTTCCAGACACCAGAGAATTCCTGGGACACAAAGCCGAACAAACTTAGGGCCAGGCTGAATCAGAGGAAGATTCTGGAAGCTGCGGTGTTTCATATTCCTGGCTCGGAACCAGGTGACTGATCCTTCCTGCTGCTAATTTCCAGAAAATATGTAATGAAGAAACAACATTCTTTTCTAAACAGCTTTTAGAGTGAGTCAGCTCTGGGTAAACACTCATCTGTGTTCTGATAAAAAAGAGTGGCAGCAGGTCTGGGAGGAGAGGTCGGTGCTGAGTTCCAGCTGAGTTCCATGAGTAGAGGCAGGAAGCAGCTCCGCGTCTGGGGTGAACAGCGTGCGTGACACCCCAGGGTGGGGAGGGGGCAGGAGAGACCTCCTCTCAAGGTGCCCTTCCTGGTGTTCAAGCTTCTCCTCTACCAGCTCCAGGCCGGGTGGTGTTCAGGGGCCCCCGGCAGGCAGCCTCAGTGTGAGAGCTGAATCCTCAACTGTGCAGACTTAATTTTTTAAAATTTACTTTTTTTTATGTTTTGGTTAGTTGCCCCTAGACATTGCCACACTCAAGCTGATGGCAAACCTGTCTCCCCATCCTCCAGCACCTGGGAGGTAAAATACACATTTTCTCCAGGTGCTTCTACGGCTGGTGCTGCAGGTGACCTCGCTGTGAGCTGCAGAGCTTCGGTGGGAGGGACGACCTGTTCGGGTCCTGGAGGCGGAGGAAGATGGAGAGAGACCGTCTGGGAGACCAGCAGGCGCAGAGGCTGGGATGCCTGCCAGTCAGGCCCCAGCATCTTGAGGAGTATAAGGTACCAGAAGGCAGGGCAGCAACACAGTGCTGGTGGGGTTCAGGAGTTCCCCAATATCTCCTGGTTCCTGCATCCGCCCTGGATTCCCTGGCCTTCCCGGACAGGCTGGACACCACTCAGTTTTTTTTAATAAATTCATTTCTGCTTAAACTAGCAGGATTGGGTTCTGCTGCTCATAACTGAAGACTCTGTGTGGGGACTCACCAGTTGTCTGCCATCTCATGAAAAATAGAAAATCTTTCAAAGCTTGAGCAAATCTTTACAAAGCAATGACCGTGAGGGTAGGTAGCAGTGGCCTCCTTGAAAGGAACTAGGGCCTGACCAGTCGGCCACCCACACCTCAGCCCTGCTCCCTTGTCAATTGTGACCTCTGCCTGCCTGGTTCCCATGGGCCACTGAGCTGGGGATGACCTAGAGTCCTGCAGATGCCCAGCATCCTCTTTGTGACAGTGACAGGACTTTTGGATAGCAAATGTCCTCTCCCTGTGCCTCCATCCCTTGTCTTTGGACCCAAAAGTCTTACTCTTTTCTGAATGATATCATTAATTATTTAAGAAAACCAAGTTTTTAGTTTTCCCCTTATGTTTACAGCAAACAAAATCAAGCCAGGAAATTAAATGGATGGGGAGAGTAAAAGGAAGATTGATTAGAGATTCAGAAATAGAGAGAAATATATTTTCTTTCCTTCTGATGGAAAATGCCATTATCTGGTTGTGGGCTATTAATATGCCATTTGTACACTGGAGGAATATCATGTTAGCAGAAATTAATCTATCAGCTTTCTCTGCGGTGACCAACACTGTCAGCTTGATAGCCACCGAGAAGCTGCTGCTGCGGAACAAGACTAAATAGCAATGCAAATAGAGACACACTGTGATTCTTCAGATGCCTAAGTAGATTAACTTGCTTATTGATTAGCTGCCTTGTAAATTAATGAGTTATCCCCATTAATTATGTGTGTGTCTTCATAAAAGTTCTCATCGGATTTCCTCGTGATAAAGTGAGCTAGGTAAGGAATGAAGTGAGGATTGTGCACCCTGTAGCATCTTTGCACCGATGTGGCAGTTTCTTCCTGAAGCTCCTCGAAGACTGTAGCCGCCTTCCTGCTTGAGTACAGGTGTGTCATGACCGCTGTCTCCCCTGCACTGTCTCCCACCCTCCAGCTCCACGCCCCCTGGGAGCTGACCCCAACTCTGGCTACCCCCAAAGCTGCCCCTCATACTTTTCTCAGAGGGCTTTTGAAACTGCAGCTGTGTCCTTTCTAGTGCTCCTGTGCTACACCCTTGAAGTGGTGCTGCACAGCATTGCGATTTCTCATGGCTTCTCTGTCCCTCTTACAAGCCAGGAGTGCTTTGAGAGTGGAGCACGGGGCTGACTCCACAGGGCCCAGATGAGGCTGGACGTGCATTAGGTGAGAAGTGATGCTGCTATTGTCAAGGGCCTTTGTATGGGCCAATTGTGGGACTCTCCTTTGAGAAGACAACGCACCTGATGGTGATGAAGAAGACCATGGTGATGAGCCTGGGGGAAATGCACTCCAACAGTGGACTGACACCTTCCTCCAGAAAGTTGGTCCTTTTTGTGCTCCAGAGTAGAGAGGTGGTAACCGGGGTCCTTGCCAGCTACAGAGCTCTGTCATTGGATCTTCTCCCTCCCTCGCACCCTGCACCCCTCCTCCAGGGACACCTGCCCCGGCTGGGCACCTGCAGGCATTGGCTCTGCATGTGATCCAGCTCTTATTTCCCCACCAGGCATTTCTATAACTTTTGACAGTTCACTTTACTGATTGAATTTTTCTTCTATATCTTAAATAATTTCCTTAATGTTTCAGACAAGCCTTTCTGTGACACAGATATTTCTCTGTTTTTAAAATATCTTTGTACATTTTCATTAAACGTTGGGAAGTGAAAGAAAGTCAGACGGGTCTCAAGTTCTCTGTTGTTTTGAGGTGCCTCTGGGAATGGGAGTCAGGGCCTTGTGCAT